>PVLA01004305.1:0-181301 GCA_004027455.1 Hydrochoerus hydrochaeris | reverse complement strand
AGTTCCTGCCTGGTGAGTGTGAGGTTGAGAGTTCAATCCCTGGTACAAAAAAAAAGAGAGAGAGAGAGAGAAGAGAAACAAAAGAGGGGAACTGAGCTCAAAAAACTGAAGAGGAAGGAGCTGGGTGTCCCAGAATAGATTGGGGCCAGCAACTCTGCATAATTCGTCTCTCTTGGTGGGCAGAAGGGACACGAGTTTAAAAGGAATAAAGTGGGTGCTGAAACTGTAGTGGCAGAGTTGCAGAGCCTGCCTGTGTTGCTGTTGATGGAGTCACATCTGTGGGCTGTTTATTGATGTGAGAGCAATGTAGGAAGCACGTGTGTGTGTGTGTGTGTGTGCGCGTGCGTGTGTGTGTGTGTAAAAGCTTAGGGTCCGGTTGGCCATGGCAGCACATGCCTTTGAGGGAGGCTGAGGGTTGCTAAACTCAAGGCCAGCCTAGGTCATGTCATGAGTTTAAGAGCAGCCTAAACTACATAGAGAGACCCTGTCTCAGGAAAAAAGGAGAAGGAGGAGGAGGGAGGAGGAAGAGGAGGAAAAAGGAGGCGAAAGAGAAGAGGAAGAAGGAGGAGGAGGAGAGGAAGGAGGAAGTCCTTGGGACCAGCTGTCTTTAAGAAGGAGCTGTCCTGCCTGACAAAGAGCATGCTATGGGGCATGTTGGTGAATCCCTGTAATTCCACCCCTCTGGGAGGCTGAAGCTAGAAGACTACAAATTCGAGAAACTTAGTGACTTAGAAAGATGGTGTCTAAAAATAAGAAAAAAAAAAAAGGGCTAAGGATATATCTCAGCGTGAAGGTCCTGGGTTTCATTTTAGTACCACAGGGAGGAAAAAGTCTTATTTTTCGATTTTGAGACAGGCTTGTATTTCACTATGTATTTCAGGCTGGCCTTGAACTCACAATGTAGCCTACACTGGCCTCAAACTCACAGTGACCCTCCTGCCTCTCTAGCACGGGAATTACACACATGTGTACCACGCCCTGCATTTTAAAAGGAATGTTATTTGTATAAGGCAAGAAAGAGTTGGAAGCTGTCTGGCTGTATGTGGGTGACAGGATGTATGTATATGCATATATGTGCACGTACACAAATGTGTACCTGCCCCTCACCTCTTGAGACCCCCATCTCATTCTTGGTAGAGGGTAGATGTCCTCAACTCACTCCCCAGCTCCAAAGTTGCTCAGGACAAGTCTTCAGAGTTAAACAGACTTAGATTTGAGTACTATTGGCTTTGTGATCCTTTGTGACAGTTTAGTCTGCCACTAAGCCTCAGTTTCCTCATCTGTAAAATGGAGATACTAATTATCAACATTTATTGAGTGCTTATTAAGTGCCAAGCACCTTCCTAAAAGCTGTATGCATAGCAGCTCATTTAATTCTCACAGCAATGCCTTATCCATATTTATACAGACAGGAAGGCATTTGGGAGGTCAAATGATTTATCCAGGATAACTCTGCTAGTGTAGAGATGTGACAGCCAGATCCACCTTCAAGGTGGGACTTGCCTCCTCTCTGTACCCCACTAGGAAGACAAGAGGGAGGGGATTTGACATGTATGTCTGCATTGTGTACAGAAGTATGGGTAATTTAGCGAGTGACACATGAGTGAGAGGTACATATGGAAGTGTGTGCACCTATGTGTGTGGGTGTAAAAAATGTGCGTTCCTGTAACCCCAGCACTCAGGAGGCTGAGGCAGGAGGATTGCTGAGAGTTATAGGCTAGCCTCTAGCTCCTTCAGTGGCTGCCTCCCGGAAGCCGTTATGTACAAGTTGAGGCCGTCATAGAGCTCACTATCCTCGCCCAAGGCTTCATGGAGACCAAGTTGCATGGACTGCCACCTGCTCCCAATCCCACTCTCTCCTCTTTACTTTCACTAGTGTTAATCCTCAAATCACACTGAATGCCCCAAACTTCTTAGGTTCTAGTTCTGGCAGTCCCACTGGCACTAACTGGTAAAAGGCAGAGCTGAGCTCTGAACTTGGTCTGCTGATGATGTTATTCCATCTCTCAGAATGAAAGAACTTTTAGATGGTGTTACTGCGATTAAAGAGATGGTGGCTTGTACACAGATAGGACTCAATAAATAGTACTATTAGTATTTATTGCCCAGACTCTTGCTGAAGCTTACCCTGGCTCCTTCCTGGGAAACACGCCAGAAGTACAGGTTCTCCAGCTTGAGCTGGGGTGCGGCTGAGGTTGGGAGAGGCAGTGGGGTGGGGTGGCTAGAAAGAGAATGGGAGTTCGACCAGTCCACCCTGCTCTCAAGGCAGGGCACCAAGTCTACCTCTCTCCATTTCTTTCTGGTCTCAGGCTTCCTCTCAATTCCTAGTGGGACTCAAAGAAGCAGGAAGGATACATGCACACTTCCAAGGACAGCAAAGTTGAACCCAGTGCCTCGTGTCAGGGCCACAGAATCTGCCCATGGACAGGCAGATGAAGCTTCAGGCCCAGGAGTGCTATGGATTCTGCAGGTCCTGCTCCAAATTCACTGTATCTGCCCTATGTCTTCCCTATGTATTTACCACCGAGCCCAATCTCAGATTGGTCTCTCCCCTCTCCTTTCTTGTCCACCATCCCAGAGAGAGGACTTTCTTCTGCTTCAATCTCCTTTTTACCTTTCTACTCAGAAAGGAAGTCCTTTCTGAAGTCTGACCTCTATTTCTTGTGCTGTGGGGCTGACTCTTCCCAGGAACTTGGGCTTCTGTTAGGAGCAGGTAGGAGAGCCGGGCTTGGCAATATAAAAGCACGATCAGCATCATTATACACACCAGTGGAGTACCCTTGGCAGCGCCAGGACTTTTGCCCCTGTGATCAGACCCTGTTCCCTCTCTGCAGCTTCCTTCCTTAGCTGGAGAGAATGGTGAGTCCTAGGGGTTCTGGTAAGAAATAAAAAGCAGGAGGGGTCCCTCTCTGGCTCTTTCCATTTCTTTCTGGTCTCAGGCTTCCTCTCTGTTCATGAACTCCAACTTACCTTTGAAGACAAAGTTATAATCTTCCTCTTTTCCATTCCCCATCTTGGCTCCGCATGGAAGGTGCAGGTGTCTTGAGGTTAGACGTCACGAGACTGTTAGCTGGATATCCTCAACCCTTAGCTCTCAAGAGACTGGGCCCCACTTTTCCTCTCATTGGGGGAAAGGAGACTTTTGCAGCCAGAGAGACTGAGGACCAACCAAGGCCAGACAGAACCCAGGGAGGCTCCGGCAGGTGGGGGTGCCGTATGGAAGGTGAGAGGACGGAAGCAGCGAACAGGAAGAGAGGCAGCCGGGACCTGGGCCCCAAGTGGGTGGAGAGAATCTGACGTCAGACAGGTTAGACAGGTTAGGTGTCTGCTCACAGCCTGGGCTCCCACATTCAGGGCCAGCTCCCAGGGATAACAGTGAGGAGACTGAGGGGTGGGGGCACACGATCTTGGGGAGAGCCCCCACAAGGGCTGAGGACTGTTTGCATGGCTTCACTTCTGAGATCTATGGCAAAACCACCTCTGAGAAGTATTCCTTGAGGAGCAAAAACCCACTTGGCTTCTACTTACTCTGCAGAGGCTCTGGCAGGGGTATACTGGGGACCCCAGAGGAAGTGCTGCTGGAGCAAGGAGTAGGGGTGTTTGAACACCAGTCAGCGCAGCAGTGTGGAGCTGTGAGTACTACTGTGGGCACAGTGCCTTCTGCCTCTCCCCGATGCCCAGAGCCTGGGATGCCTGGGGGTGGGCAGGATTTCTTACTCTGGGTGGAGCTGGAATTCACAAACTACCCACTTGCTTGGGGTGGGTCCCTAAATACACTGCTGGAGCTGGGAGCTGGGAGCTCCCTCCACAGACCTGTGCTAAGGACAGAATAGGAGAGACATGGGACAGGAATTTGGAGATGGAGCAAGTGCAGGGGCAAGATCTGGAGAGGATACCTCTGAGGTTTCCTGGGGCTCTTCCATTCCTTGCCCAGGACTCAGTCTCACAGCAAGGGCATCTTGTGTATGACTTTAACATCTAGAAAGGGGAAGTCAGTGGTGGGGCACATGCCTGTAATCCTAGCAGTCAGGTGGCTGAGGCAGGAGGATCTTTGTGAATTTGAAGCTACCTTGGGCTACACAGTGAGTTCAATGCCAGCCCGATCCTCCCTCCCCACCAAAAAAAGACCCGAAAGAGTCCTTCTTAAAGGCTGGAATGGAGGCTCCTATATTCTTTAACTAGGTCTCTACACTTCTGCACTCACTCAGGTAAGTATGATTATGCTGAGTGGCAGGGGTTATGAGGGGTCAAACCACTGGAGAGTCCAAGGGAATAGGAACAGTATTGCCAACAGTCAGTTGGGGAGGTCACAGTAAAGGAATGGGCAGAAATCCATTCTGCAGAACACAAGGAATCTTCTTATTATTCCCATCCAAGAAAGTGGCCAAGACACCAGGCAGAAGTTGAAGTTTATTTTAGAAAAAACAAAGTCCCATTCGCTCCCGACAGTTCAGGAAGGTTTTCCCAGGGAGCTCTGCCCCTCCAATTGTCATCAACAGTGTCCACCGATAACTGCTAGGATGCTGCTACTTGAGTGAGGGGCTCCTCCAGGTACTGCACCAAGGCCTGGGCCTGCAAGAGGGGTACACATCAGTCCCCACATGACTACAACTCCTGGGACCCCAAGTGCTCCCCATACCAGATTAAGCAACTGCCACCAGCCCCAGCTGCTCCTGGGAATGGGCCACACTGGACATGGACTAAGGAGACATAAGAACTCCAGAAAGTGGGTATGGGTGGGAGTGGACACGGTGATGAAGCATGAAGCCTGGGCCCAGGATGGAAGAGGGATGGGCACATACACACCTTGGCCTTGAGCATCCCGAAGCCCACGGTCTCCTTGGCATACATACACAGCAGAAGATTGGCCACTCGGGTGATGGCTACACGGCCCTCCTGGTGGGGTACATGACGAATGGAATGCTCTGCTCAACACCTTTAGCTCCCTCCTTCCCCACGGGCTCTTCTGCCCTGTATCTTCCTTCCATTCCCTAGGAAGCTTTGGTCACAGCCCTGGACATGGGGTACTGAGCCTGGGTTCCAGTCTCAGCACAGATACCTGCTAGACTCATCTTTCTGTAACCCCTAGCTCACCCCAGTTGGTGGATGTAATATACATATGAATGTATTGATCAAGGATACGCAAGTGGTATTATTATTACAGGTTCACCCCAGAGACACTCACAACCCAACTTATTATGTTTTTCCTCTTTTCCTATGTCAAGTTTTTTAAACTGCAGAGATCAATTTAAAAGTTTGGCTGACTCAGGAGGCTGAAGCAGGATTGTTGCAAGTTCAAGACCAGTCAGGGCTACAAAGTGAGCTTAAGGCCAGCCTGAGCTGCATGAGACCCTGCCTCAAAAAAAAAAAAAAAAAAAAGATAAAAGGTTGGCAGAACTTGACATGTGGTGCATGCCTGTAATCTCAGCACTCTGGGAGGCTAAACAAAGAGGATCCCAAGTTTGAAATCAGCCTGAGCAACTTAGCAAACTCTGTTTCAAAATTTAAACAACCAAATAAACAAAGATTCTGAGTTCAATCTCTAGTACTAAACACACACATGTGCACACACACACATGCGCACACACACACACAAAAGCTCTGGCAGTGAGCTACCCCCTCAGCCCAAAATGTATTTCTTTTTTATTGTGTATGGTGCTTTTTTTGTTTTTTTCCTTTTTTGAGACAGGATCTTGCTAGGCAATTCAGGCTTGCCTTGAGCTCACTTTGTAGTCCAGGCTGGTCTCAAACTCACAAGGATCCTCCTGCCTCAGTCTCCCAAGTGCTGGGATTAAAGGTATGAGCCAAGACGCTGGGCTCCAAAATGTATCTCTTACGGCTGGGTTGTAGTAAGAAGTTTGAAGCTATTGCCCTATTGCAACTCTAGGCACTCAGTAGGACTCACCTGCTTAACCAAAATGGCATTGATTGGGCAAGAGTAGGCAGCTGGTTATAACGGGGCTCCTTCAGTTTGGTTCTGTATTCCTTTGCCAAGTATCTACTGTGTACAGGGGGCAGGCGCTGTACCCCTTAGTTCTCTGGTTTCATCTACTGCCATCCTCCATTCTCACACCTCCAGTCATAATAACCTTGTCGATCTTTGACCAGGGCTTTTACACTTGCTGTTCTGTTAGAAATATCCCCCCACAGATAGCCATATGGCTTTGGTCCCCATCTTCCTTCAGATCTTTGATCCAATGTCACTTTTTCAGTGAAAGTGTTCCTGACACATGCCCCCATTCCACTTTCTCACTTTCCTTTTTTCTCTATCATGGTTTTTCTTTCTTTCTTTTTTGGCAGGGAAGAGTATTCAACCTATGGGCATCTTATCACTGGGCTAGACCCCCCCCAGATCCTCTCCCTTTTTATCTTTGGATTTTTTGTTTGTTTGAGACAGAAACTATGTAGTTCAGGCTGGTTTCAAATCCACTGTGATCCTCCTACCTCAGTCTCCCAAATTCTGGGATTACAGGTGCATGTCACCTTACTCTCTTTTTTGATACAAGATCTTGATAAATTGTCCAGGCTGGCCTTGAATTTGAACTTGCAATCCTTGTGCCTCAGCCTCCAGAGTAGCTACGATTATAGGTGTGTGCCACTGAGCTGAGGTCTGTTATGTTTACAAACTCTAACATATAATATGTTTTATTTATTTTAAACCATACGTAAGACTATAAGCTTCATTTGGGCTAGAAATTGTATGTTTGCTATTGACATAGTCATGACGTAGAGACAATAATAGGGACAGAAGACAAATCTTGGGGCCTTAACCTGTTATTCATTAAAAGTATGGTTTGTGCTAGGCATGATGGAACACATCTGTACTTCCAGATGTCTGGGAGGCTGAAGCAGGAGGTTCATAAATTTGAGTGTAGCTTAGACAACTTAGCAAGATCATGTCTCAAAACAAAAAATAAAAAGGGCTGAGGATGCAGCTCAGCATGAAGGTCCTGAGTTCAATCTCTAGTACCATGATTTAAAACAACAACAAAAAAAACCAATTTGTACTTTCTTCTAAGATAGGGACTTAAAATGGTTTTTGCTAAAAAAAAAATATATGTATAACTCTTCTCTGGGGCCTACAAGTCCCCAAAAAGGTAACTAAATGTAGAATAAAGCCTGACTTTCACTTTGTAAAACTGGATCAAATCCTTCTCAATTTTGCACATATACATATTAGTCATTTTGGGAATACCTGTCTAAAAATTGGCAAAACAAGATTAGCCTGAAATTTATCTTGCCTATCTCATTGCCCTTTAAGACTGAAAACACCTGCACCCTTAAGTCTCTACAGTCCTAAAGCTGTGGTCACCTTGGATTTCAGCAGAGCCTCATATGCCTGATACTAGCCCTGCATCATGAGGATTCCTCCTATTGGAACCAGACTGCTCCTTAGGTTATGAGATTCTTCTCTCGGGAACTGAATTGCCCCTCAGGTCATAAGATTCAACCCGTGCTGGAAACCAGGACTGAGATAATAACTGATCAGACCCTGGTCCACCTTAGCTGACCCTTAAAAGCTGGCCTCCTGCATCTGTGGGCAGAGCAATGTGATCATCTTCAACAGAGTGTGCCCCCTTTAGCTACTCACATTGGAGTCTTTATCTTTTCTTACCTTCCAAATAAAGCTTTGTCAATTCATACTGTCACTTTAGTTGTAATTTCCACGATCACTAAAGCAAGGATCCACGTTAGCCAGTGACACCTTTTTGCTAGTCCTAAGAACATTGCAGGGACCTAAATACTTGTTGAATGAACAGATCCAGAAACGAATGAGATAGTCTCTGCTCCCAAGAAGTTCACAGTCTAATGGCTACTTTTTCTTTCTGCATTTCATTTCCTTTCTTTGGAACTGAAACTTGGGCTGAGACCTGAAAACTATCATGGTTCTGTGGGTCAGTAAAATGTTGATGACAACATTTTGATTTGGACATTACAGTTTACACCCATTTTGTCGTTTGATCTTCATCACATACTGTACCTCACTAGAGATGAGGAGAGGAAACTCAAGGAGGTTAAGAAACTTACCCAGGGTTCCACGAACGGTAAGTGGATGGCTGGGACCAGAACCCAAGTCACATCTCAGGCTCAGGGCTCCTTCCTCAGCACCACTTGATGCAAAGGATCCTGCCTATTACAAATACTGTGGCAGACCAACTCTTAGTGTAACTCTTCTGGAGATCCTGTCCCTACCCCTCCAACCATTCAGAATGGCCTCCAGGTCTCCCCTTTGGGATCCCCTTGAGGAGCACCGGAAGTCTGACTCCCCTCTCCATACCATGCAGTCCATGAGGATGAATTTGAGATTGTCTTCATTAAACGCTTGGTTGCCGTTTCGGTCGTAGGCAGCCCAGATGTTACTGGCAATGGCCGCAGTCACCCGGGCGTCCGTGTCGCCATAACCCGAGTAGGCCAGGAGCGATCCCTCATTATTCAGCAGCCTGGCGAGGGGCGGGGAGGGACATGAACATATTCAAGATGAAGACCAAAACGCCCAGGTTCCTATCCCAACTCCCACCACTGGCGCTTCTAGGAAGCAAGGGTTGGGCTGTTTCCTGAAATATGCCCTAAGCACCGGCTTCCCTCTTTAAGAAGGGCTCTCGAAACCTGCTTCCCCAGCAATTTCCTGCCTTTGCCGCAGCTTCCCTGCCTGGCAGTGCTTTCCTGTTCCTCCCGCAGACAGCCGTGCACCGCCCCACTCTAGCATTCGCCGATCCGTCCTCCTTGTAAACTCACAGGGTGCTCTGGACGCCTCCAGTGTTGGCTTGGCTGAGCACCTGGGTCAAAGCCTTGGGACGCAACATGCCTATAGCTCCTAACACTGGGCTTCTGATCCCCGGAGGGGCCTCCTGTCGGCCTCTGCCAGCCGCTTCCGCAGACCAAGTGCCCCGCTCTGCTTTGTCACAAGAGTCGTAACGTCCCCGCTCGGCTCTCGTAGCTCTGAAACAACCTAGCCTACGCAGAGGGGCGCTGGGAATTGTAGTTCCTTAGGCCCTCGCGAGGTACATTGGGAAGTATAGTTCGGCTTTCCAGTCAAGCCATTGGGCTAAGAGGCAAAAGAGCAGGAGTAAAAGGGTAGTGGCCGTATTGGAAGGACTCTTAACTCCTTCAGTGAGAGGAATTCATCATTTTTGCTAGTCACTTCACGATTTAATAGTGATTTTTTTAAAAACTCGTAATTTTTAGGCACACCTTTGGTTACTTTTCAAAGCACGCTATGCGCACTTCTGGGAGAAGAGGCGAGAATTGCTATTATTTCGAGGAAACCAAGGCTCAGAAAAGCCACGTAGGTAAAACGCCCTGGTTTAGACCATCCGGGCCACGGCCTGCGGTGGCACAGGTCCGCCCTCGAGATCTGCGATGGCCGCCCCTGGTGGGAAAACTCGCCTCGGTGAAGAGATCCGGGGTCCGGGAGAGTTGGGCCTCTCAGAGAGGCAGAATTGTCTCAGGGAGCGCAGATAGCGTGGCGACACGGAGTGTCCTTTGTCCCGGAGCGGATTGAACCGCGGAGATCCCCAGCCAGAGCCCGCCCACAGCCGGCTGCGCGACCCGCCGACCGGACCCCGCTGCAGTGCCCCCCCAGGCCACCCGGGGCGCTGTGGCAGCTGCTGGTCTCGAGCTGGAGGTGCGGCTTCGGGGAGTCGAGGGGAGGTAGAGGGTGTCGGAACGCCGAGCCGAGCCGAGCCGGGCCGGGCCGGGCCGAGCCGAGCCGAGCCGAGCCGAGCCGGGCCGGGCCGAGCCGAGCCGAGCCGAGCCGAGCCGAGCCGAGCCGAGCCGAGCCGAGCGGAGCCGAGCCGAGTCGAGCCGGGCCAGGCCGGGCCGGCCCGGCGGGCAGCGGGAGGAGGAGGAGGAGGAGGAGGAGCCGGGCGGGCGGGCTGGCGGGCGGCCGGGTGGCGGCGGCGGCGGCGGCGGCATGGCGGAGCCGAGTGGGGCCGACGCGAGGCCCCCTATTCGGGTCACCGTCAAGACCCCCAAGGACAAGGAGGAAATTGTGATTTGCGATCGAGCCTCAGTCAAGGAGGTAGTGCGGGAGGAGGGGGCCGAGGAACGCGGAGGAGGGGTCGGCGGCGGGGAAACCGGGACGGCCTGGACTGCCCCGACAGGAGGCGGCAGGGGAGAGGGGGAAGGGGGCGTCCTTCGAGGAAAGATCTGCGGAGCGTGGCGCCTGTTGGGGCGCGGGTTTGACGGTGCGGCCAGGGCTGGGGGCGTGGTGGAGAGTGGACAGAGTGCGCAGTGCACCGGACGGAGGGAGGACCCTAGATTTGAAGCGAGTGTATGCCTCGGTTGCCGGTCATGTTCGAGGCACCGAGGCAGAGAGTGTGGCCCGAGCAGGTTGCTAAGCCACGAGAACGGGCGGGGGCTGGAGGACCGCTGGCGCCTACTGTGTGCCCCGAGAACGGCTAGCCTACTCCCGGGACTGCCCTCTGCACAGACGCTTCCTGCGCTTCGTGCGCTTCCTGCGCTTCCAAATCGAGGTGGTCATCTTGGGTTCTCAGCGCTTCTGGGATTTACAGAGTGCAGTAGGTGCTCAATAAAAATTTGTTGAATGAGTGAATGAGGAGCTATTGGCTGTCTCTGTCATTGCCTGTGACTGCTCCAGAATTTCACATAGGCGGGGCTTAGGATAGGCCATCTGGTTGGAAGATAGGGATCTGGGAGCTGCCTCTGCTTAGCAAGTGCACTATTTTTACTTAGAGTGTGTGTTTTGTTTTGTTTTGTTTTGTTTTGTTTTGTTTTGTTTTGTCTTGGAGGGCTGATAGAATTTGGAGAGGTAGCTAGGCATAGCGGCGCAAAGCTCTCATCCCAGCACTTGGAAGGGTAGGACAGAAGGATCACAGAGTTCAAGGCCAGCCTGAACTACATATCAGCCAGCAGCTGAACTACATATGGAAACCTTGTCTCAACAGACAAAACAAAACAATTTGGACAGATAGGATTTGGAAAAAATGCCAGGCTATCCCCTAGGTGTTATCACTGCCCCACACCCCCATATAAAATCACTAAATTCTAGAATTTAAAGTGTTCTGGGCAAGGCTGAATTTGAAAACAGCCCTGAGTGACACATGTCTGGTTAAGAACTGGGACTTTAATAGACCTGAGTTCCAGTGTCAGGACAAGCTACCTAACCTCTCTGATCCTCATCTGTTTCCTCATCTTTAAAATGCAGATAATAAATTAATGTACAAGACTGCTAATGTGTGAATAGTTTGTGCTCAATAACTGGGATGTATTTGTTGTGAGAAAGCTGGAAACCGAAAGAGAAAGAAACCGGGAGTCAAAAAAGAACAGGCGGAAGGCAGGCAGAGCCTGAGTCCACAGCTGCTGAAGGAGGTGGGATGGAGCAGACTGCCCAGGCAGCATCTGCACAGGAGACAGGGTGGAAGGACTGCAGCTGGAGAGAGGATAGCAAAGGCTTCCTAGGGTGGGAGAGACTAGGTTGGAGTTGAGAGAAGGGCCTGTTGTTGGTCCATATGCTTAAGAAAGGGGCTGCTTTAGATTGCAAGTTGGAGCACAGACTGGGCAACTTATTGAGACCCTGTCTCAAAATAAAATACAAAGGACAAGGTATGTGGCTCAGTGGCGGAGCACTTGCCTAGTACATGTGCAACCCCAGGTTTAATCCTAGCACTCCACCCCATAGCCATTTATTGCAGCTGGCCGGAGGCAACTGATAATGCAGAAAGGACTTCCTGTGAAGAAGGAGAGAGGTCAGAGCAAGGGAATACAGAGACTTTAGAAATAGAGGCAGAATCCTCAGTGGGTAGAACCCAGGCAGCCTCTACAGTGATCTCTGTGTCTTGATCACAGTTCAAAGAGGAAATCTCCCGGAGGTTTAAGGCTCAGCAGGATCAGCTGGTCCTGATCTTCGCAGGCAAGATACTCAAGGATGGAGACACACTGAACCAGCATGGGATCAAGGACGGGCTCACTGTCCATTTGGTCATCAAAACCCCTCAGAAGTAAGTTCACAAGACAAGCAGACCTAGGTTCAAATTGGGACTTCACACCCAGAACTTTCTTACCTGTTGCTCAGCTGTACTTAGAGCGCTGCTGCCCAGGCCCAGACAGGTAGCTCCTGGTTGCTTACTGTCTGGCCTCCTGGGAAGGGAAACTAAATTATCACTTGCATAATGCCCCAAAGGCAGATAGTAGTAAAGACTTCCTCTACTCCCCTAGCTTAGTAGCTGCAGAGCTGAGAGTGCTCTGCTACCTTTCTTCTTCCTGTGCTCACTCCAACCAGGATTCTCCTTTCTCTGTCCTCAGGACTCAAGATCCAGCTGCTGCCACTGCTTCTTCTCCCTCCACCCCTGACCCTGCCTCAGCGCCTTCCACCACACCTGCTTCACCTGCCACCCCTGCCCAGCCTTCTACCTCTGGCAGCACCACTTCAGATGCTGGCAGTGCAAGTCGAAGGAGCAGTGGAGGGGGTCCCTCTCCGGGGACTGGGGAGGGACCCCCCAGTGCTACTGCATCTATACTCTGTAAGCCTGTAGAGAGGAAAGCATAATCTTGTATTGGGCTGGGGGTAGAAGAGAGCCAAGTCGGGGAGAAACATTGTCCCTTCTTCTAGTCAGATAGAGATAGGGGCACTTGGACATAGGGTTCCAGACATTGGTGCTTGAGCTAAACTGGGGAGGAAACTAGTCCATGAGGACTTCTCAGAGGAGGGGACCTAGCTAAATGTTAGTAGTGAAGTGAGGAAGAGAACTGAGAATGTGGAAACTTTAGGTGAGGAGATTGAAAGACCCCCTGGTCTTGAACAGTAAGCACATGGAGGGTACTTACTCATTCAGCGGGCTCCTGCTGATCACCTCCCTTTTGCTCAGGATCTGCCATCAGAGAGGTCTGCCATCTCTGTGCCCAAAGCAGGTCAGGGTTGGGAGAGGAGGGGGATTATGAGAAGCAGTTAGACCCAATGTGAAGACCTGAATTCATTGGCTCTGCCAGATGGGGGAGGGACTTCGGGGGTGGACTGTGACCCTGTGTCCTCCCCACAGCTGGCTTTGGGGGCATTCTAGGGCTGGGCAGCCTGGGCCTTGGCTCTGCTAACTTCATGGAGCTGCAGCAGCAGATGCAGAGGCAGCTGATGTCCAACCCTGAGATGCTGTCACAGATCATGGAGAATCCCTTGGTCCAGGATATGATGTCTAACCCTGACCTCATGCGTCACATGATCATGGCCAACCCCCAGATGCAGCAGCTGATGGAGCGGAACCCAGAGATCAGCCACATGCTCAACAACCCTGAGCTCATGAGGCAGGTGAGTGCAGCAACGGCCAGAGGAGTGGAGGACGTGGTGCCCAGGCATGCCCTGCCCACTCTTTCCTATCTTGATCTACACTGACTTGTTCATGTATTCACTAGCAGCCATAGTTTGAATGCTTGAGGTTCAGAGTGGTAGAAAGATACAGGCATAGCTTTTCAATAACTACTGGTCTTCGAAGTGGGACAGGTAGAGAGGCTATTATAGTAGAGTGTGGTTACAACTGCCTAGAGAATAATCACAGCCTCCTAAAGGTAATCAGACTTAGGAATGACTTCTGACCATACCCGGTGGAATAGAAGAGCATTTTGGGAGAAGTATCATCAAATTGATTCCCAGTGAGGAAAGTTAGTGCAAAAACAAGAGTATTCAGGGCCAAGGGACAGTAAAAGCTAAAGCTTGGTAGTAAAGATAATAGGATGTTTGGGGGATGTTATTGCTGGGCTGGCCTAGTGGGGAAGGGGGACCCTGAAGGGGCCATTTCAGTCATGGTGTTTAGGAGCTGCATCTCAGGCCCCAGCCCACTAGGGAACAAGGACAGATGGCCTTCCCAGGAAGCTATCTTGCTGGACTCACCAGAAGTTAACTTCCATGTGTTCCATAAGAGCAAAGATATTCAAGTATTTACCCTGACTATAACCGTGCCTGCTATATAGTAGTCACTGAATAGATACTAGATGAATGAATTACAGGATGAGAGGTCAGAGTTCTGTCAAGCCCAGTATGTCAATCTATAAAAGTATCTTAGAAGAGGCTGGAGCTGGGTGTGGTGGCTCACACCTGCAATCCTAGCACTTGGGAGGCTGAGGCAGGAGGATCACTGTGAGTTTGAGGCCAGCCTGAGCCATATAGTGAAATCCTGCCACAAACAAGACGCCTCTTCTCCTACAAAACAAAAGAAAGGAGAGGGAAGGCATTTCAAGTCAGATATGAACAAGAAGTAGTTATGTTTACTTTCTCTTCCACGAACCCTGCTGGGGCTGACAAAGGAGACCCCCTAATTGGGAGTGAGCCCTGGACTCCAATGAAGAGAGTCTTGTTCTTCTGTGTTGGTCAAGGTTCAGGTGGAGGCTGGGGTGAAGTGCAGTAGTAGAGCACCTGCTTAGCGTGTACCAGGCCCTGGGTATAATCCTCTGTAATTAAAAAAAAAAAAGGATCCAGTCAGGCAAAGACCTGGAGGTGGGAGTTAGGATGTCTTTAGCTTTGTTTCCTTACCAACACGTCACAGTATGGTTTTGGTCAGAGAAGCCAGCCTGTCTTTGAAACCCATCTCTACTGCTAACTGGCTGTGTGTCTTGGGGCAAGAAGTCTGTGAATATCTCTGTGCCTGTTTTCTCATCTGCAAAATGGCTGCAAGAATACCTTCCTGGGGTGACTATTAAATTCTGCAGATTGCTTAGCCAAGGACCTATATGTAGTCGGCACTCGAGATGTTCATTTGCCCACTGCCGCCTCCTGTTATATTTCTTTCTGCTCAATTTCTGTGGGCTCTCTCATACTTCTGTGCTTCCCCTGATCTTGAGAGAAGGAAACTGCTATTTCACTATAACTAGGAGCACATTGTCCTCCACTAGAAGAAGCCAATCAGAATCTCCATGGGAGGCAGAGTGAGATGCAAGTTACAGTATAGGAAGTAGTTACTGACACAAACCCCCCCTCCTCAGAGTCCCCTGGTTTGATGCCCCTCACTAGGCTTCATCCCATCTTTTTGTCTTCACCAGACAATGGAGCTTGCTCGGAATCCAGCCATGATGCAAGAGATGATGCGCAACCAGGACCGCGCCCTAAGTAATCTCGAGAGCATCCCCGGGGGCTACAATGCCCTCCGCCGCATGTACACAGACATCCAGGAGCCCATGTTCAGTGCTGCCAGGGAGCAGGTGGGCCAGGGGCTGGGCAGTAGAAGGGCTGCCTAGGCTCAGGATTGCCTACCTGCAAGGCAGGCAGTCCTGAGGTGTTCTCTGCTCCCTTTCCTTCCCCAGAACCTTGAGGGATGGGCCTTGGTCTGCAGAGCCAGAGGTTGTCCAGTTTGGTGTGGACCAAGGGCTTAGCATAGCTGAGGTCCCGAGGAAAGTGGGTGAGGTATAATGTCTGAGGGACTTGACATTTTGCTGATAAACCTCTTTCATGAGGTGCTAATGGGTTATGGGCAGACCCAGGATCAAATGCCGGCCCTAGTACAGTGTATCTCAAGTGTAGTCCATGGGTCACCAGTGTCAGAATCACCTTGTAAGCTCGATAATAGTAAGATTCTTGGTCCCTGGCTTTGGGTTACACTTTGAATCAATCTCAGGTCATGACTCAGGGTTATATACTTGAAAAAAAATGCTTTATTACTTTATTCCAAGTACATTAAAAAGTATAAATAAACATAGAGCATTCTCCAAAAAAAAGTTTTCCCTTGTATCCCTGTTTCCATGTAGAGTCTTACTTTTACAAACTTAACTATACATTAAACACATTGTGTATCTATAAGTCTCAAAATTCAGAAATTATGCAAAGTAAAGAAGAGTATTCAAAAAGTATGGGAAGTTGTCTAAGCTTTTAAAATAAAAAAAAAGGGCCGGGCGTGGTGGCTCACGCCTATAATCCCAGCACTCGGGAGGCTGAGGCAGGAGGATCGTTGTGAGTTTGAAACCAGCCTGGGCTACAAAGTGAGCTCAAGGCCAGCCTGTCCCAAAGAGAGACCCTGTCCCAAAAAGACAAAAAACAAACAAAAAAAAAAAAAGTAAAAAAAAAAAAAAAAGTTTAAAAGGGATTTTTCTATTTCTGTCTCCCAGCCACTCCTTTCGTACCCTCACAGCCATTAATATTGTTAGTACCTTGTATATTTTCCTACACATATATAGTCAATAGACATATATAATATCTGCAAGTAAATCATATAGGTAGAGTTGTAGTACTCACATATTTTCCTCAATCATATTCCTCTCATTCCTTCTTCAGAAGTAGCTACTAGCCTGAAGTTGGTATCCCAGGCTAACCTTAAATTCAAAGCAATCCTGCCTCAGCCTCCCCAGTGCTGGGGTTACAGGTGTGTGCCAACATGTCCAGCTTTCTGATTTAAAAAAAAAAAAGTAAAGTATGTATCTATAAACATCTGTAGTATTCTTTTGCATATTTTAGACCTTGTAGAAGTGGTATCATGCTGTTCATATCACTTTAATTTGGGCTCTTTTTTTGAAACATTTTATTGAAGAGTAATTTAGCTACAGAAAAGTACAAATATGCCAGGTGGCACACATGTCTATAATTCCAGCTGTTCAAGTGACCAAGGCAGGAGAATTACAGGTTCGAGGCCAGCAATTTGAGACCCTATCTCAAAATAAAAAGTCTGGGGACATATCTTAGCACTCCCTGAGTTCAGTCTCTAGTACTAATTATTTGAGCAGGGTGTAGTGTTACATCTCTATAATGCCAGTGGTTGAGAGGCTGAGGCAGAATTGCTACAGGTTCAAGGCCAGCCTGGACTACATAATGAGTTAAGTTGAACCTGAAATATGTAGTGAGATCCTGTCTCAAAATATCAAAAGCATTGCTGGGCATGGTGTGCACACCTGTAATCCCAGCACTTGGGAGGCTGAAGCAGGAGGATTGCTGTGAGTTTGAGGCCAGCCTAGGCTACACCGTGAGTTCAAGGCCAGCTTGAACTACACAGGAAGACCCTGTCTAAAAAAGAAACAAACAAAATCCCACAAAAATAAAACAATGTAAAAATGTTTTTGCCAGACATGGTAGTACATGTCTGCAAACCCTGCATTTAGGAGGCTGACACGAGGATTGCTATGAGTTTGAGGCCAGCCTGGGCTACATAAGTGAAGTTCAAAGCCAGCCAGAAGTATACAGTGAAACCCTGACACCTAACAAACAAAACAGAAAAATTATTTTAAAAAATAAAAAGGGGATGGGGATATAGCTCAGTGTGAGGCCCTGGGTTCATTCTCTAATACCACAAAAGGGAGTAAAAGAGAGAGAGAAGAAAAGTATGCATAACAATCAATGTGTAGTTTGATAAATTTTGTTTTTTTGTGCTACCAGGGATTGAACTCATGACTGCACACTCACCAGGCAGGTGCTTATGCCACTGAGCTAAATCCCTGGCCCTTCCTTAAATAATTGAAAACCTGGTTTTTGGTTTTTGTGTTTGTTTTTAATCAAACTACTGGATATACCTGGTTTAAAAAAAAATCAAATAGTTTTTTTTTTTTTTTTTTTTTTTTTGTACTAGGGATCAAACTCATGACCTCTTGTGCCCCTGAGCTAAACCCCTGGCCCAAAATCAAATAGTTAGAAAGAGTATAATGTACACTCATTGGATTCTGACGCACAGTCGAGGCTGAGAACCACTGGTTTTCTAAAAGCGTACAGCGCTTTGTATCCACAAACCTGTGTTAAATGGTTGTTTCCCCATTTTCTTCTTTTTGTGTTTTTTTTTTTGTTTGTTTTTTGTCTTTTTGAGACAGGGTCTCCTATGCAGTCAGGCTGGCTTTGTGCTCACTATGTAGCCTCGGCTGGTCTTGAACTCGCAATAATCCTTCTGCCTCAGCCTCCCCAGTGCTAGGATTACAGGAATGCGCCCCCACACCTGGCTCACGGCTTCCCCCGTTTTTTAGTGGTATGATTTGAAATGAATTAATTGCCTTCTCTGGTCTTAGCTTCTTCGTTTTAAAAGTTCCCTGTATTATAAGTGCCTGGCTAACTTAGTCAATAGAGCATGAAACTCTTAACAGTGGGTGTAGTGCTGGGCATGATAGCACACAAGTAACCCCAGCACTCTAGGAGCTGAGGCCGGAGCATCACCTCAAGTTCAGGGCCAGCCTGGGCTACATAGCAGGACCCTGTCTCAAACAAAGAACAGAAAAGGAAAGGAAAGGAAAGTGGATGTATTGTAGCATCGGCTCTCAAGTATTTGGTCTCTGAACCTACTCTTTTTTTTTTTTTCTCAACCTACTCTTAAAAGTTATGGGGAGTAAAAAGAAAAAAGTAAATTACGAAGTACTGTAACTTGTCTTTTTTGGTACCAGGGATGGAAGTCAGGACCTCGCGCTTGCCAGGTAGGCGCTTGTGCCATTGAGCTAGATCTCTGGCCCCTGTAATAACTTTTGTTTTTATAGGTTAATCTCTCAGTACTCAATGCCAGAAATTAAAACTGATAACATTTTAAAATGTTTAACTCATTTAAAAATGACAGTTCATGACACGTTACTATAAATAACATTCTTTTGAAAAATAACTATTTTCTAAAACAAAGCTGTGGAGGAAAGCATGGTCCAGTTTTAGATTTTTGCAGATCTCCTTAAAGTCTGGCTTATCATTAAGACAGCTGGCTCCTCAGATCTGCTTTCATTCCATGGACTGTCATGTTATGAAAGCCATTTTAAACTTTGTAGGAGATGGTAAGACCACGCTTTGAGAACTAGTATTAGAAGGATGTTATAAGCATTAGAGTAAATGTGTCAGGCACATAGTAGGTGCTCAACAAGTGGCAGCTGCTCTTACTATAGGCAATTCAAGAAAAGTTCTGGAAAAGTACCTGGAAGAGCAAAGCAATACTCAGAACTAGGTGGACTAAGGTGCTAGACAGGTTAGTAGAACAGGAGATTTAAAGCAGGGACAGAGATGAGACCACAGTGCATGAACCCTGGCCTGTGAGCCCTGTTATCTAAACTGCTGTCTGGTAAAGGTGGGGAAGGAGAGGAAAAGGTCACAGCTTAGAGTGGGGAGGTCCTTGGTCAGCCATGTCCCATGACCCACTGTGCACAGCAGAAGCCTGGAGAGGAATCCCCATGGTAGGGAAGGGCTAAATGTGCTAGGTCATCTCCTGCCTGCCAGACGGCCTGAGAACTCAGGGACAGATGGAGATGCATAGCTCTAGGGCCTCAGAAAGCTAAGGGAGAAAGATGGGGTCTGGGGTCAGACAGAACCCTGTTTGGGGTGCTGCAGCTTCAGGGGGAAGAGGCTCAGTGTTGCCTTTGAGCTGTGTACTATAAGTTAGACTCTGAACTAGAGAAGAGAAATGCTGGGGAACACAGTGGGGAGCCTGGTTTGCCTGGTGGGGAACCAAAGGGTGTGTCCTGGAGCAGCCAGTGTGGGTGAGGAGGCAAAAGAGGAACCCAGGAGAGGGCTGCACTGCAGGTGGCTGTGGTATGCCTGGATGGGCAGAGAATGGCAGGCAAAGGGATTCCAGGGAGTTAGAATTGGACTGAGCTGGAAAAGCCGGGAGCTGGAGGCAGCACACGCTTACTGAGCACCTACTAGCTGCATGGTTGAGGGTACAAAAGTAAATCCAACATTGTCTGCCCCTGGAGAGATACTATAAAAGCTAGTATAACGTCCTATGGGGGTCTGGGGATTTAGCTCAGTGGCATAAGTTCCTGCCTTGCAAGCAGGCAGTTGTGAGTTCGATCCCAGGTACCGATTAAAAAAAAAAAAACAACTCTATGGGCCACAGAGTTTAGAGATCTAACTTTTAGAGGTTATAGAGGAGAAGCGAGGTTTCCAGTCCCTGTCATTAGCATCAGACATCCTGTGGGCAAGGGTGGAGCTGTCCCTTGGAGGCGGGAACTGAACTCTGGATATTCTAGGTTTTCGATCTTTCCACCTTTCATGAGGAAGGGGAGGCTGTTAGGTGAGAGGAAGGCAAGGGCCTACCTCTTGTTTCAGATTTGTTTCAGTCTTTAACCCAAAACTTTTTCTTCCTCCCAGTTTGGCAACAATCCCTTCTCTTCCCTGGCTGGGAACTCCGACAGCTCATCCTCCCAGCCTCTGCGGACTGAAAATCGAGAGCCCCTCCCTAACCCCTGGAGCCCCTCACCCCCCACCTCCCAGGCCCCTGGATCTGGTGGGGAGGGCACCGGAGGCTCGGGGACCAGCCAGGTGCACCCAACAGTCTCAAACCCCTTTGGGATCAATGCGGCCAGCCTGGGGTCAGGTATGTCCTAGGGTGTAAGGAGCTTTTAGTTGGGTCACCAGGGCAGCCCCTTCTGCCCCGTAACTGCGTGGGGTTCACCCTGCTCTGGAAGAGACGAGGCTGTATTAAAGCTACAGAAGGAAGCAGGGTGTGGTGGCATATGCCTGTAACCCCGGTATTTAGGGTGCTGATGCAGAAGGGTCAACAGTCCCAGGCCAGCCTTGGCTATGTAACGAGTTCAAGGCCAGCTTGGACTGTATGGTGAGATCTTGTCTCAAACTCAAATGGAGCTACAGAGCCTGTGTAGAGGCCACCTCCTTAAGAGACTAAGACTTGGTTCTAGCCATGTCCTCATGTCCCTATGTCCCTGGGAGTGACCTGAGTGTTGGTTCATGAATTAACTAGTCCCCACTTCCTTGAGTACTTTTGGGGTAAATGGGTCAGACTGGGTGGTGGTGCTGAGAGGTGGGGGTGATTGGAGAGGAATCAGGACAGGCCTAGGGACAAGCAGATGTGAGACTGCAGGAAAGGATGTGCCTGGTTGCTATTTACAGAATTGCATGTTGTGCACTGCACAACCTAAGGTAATACCCAGTTTATCTGGACTATGACTGAACATGTGACCCTGGGGAAATATTTAGTAGTTGCCCTGATTTTTCTGCATTCTGGAGGATATCATGATTGGGGAAGTTCTTTCTCTCTGTGTGCTTTAATTGCCTTATTTATAAAATAAGGACTGGAACTTGATGCATGGTTTTAAGATTGTGTTGCTGAGTCTTAGTGGGCCTGGATGTCCTGGTCTTAAGGATGAGAGCAGGATTGGATGAGAGAGGCTGCAGGCCTCCTGCTGCAGTATGAACAAGCCAGGCCACTCACGCACTTGGTTTCTGAGTGAGATTTGGCTTGAGAAAGGATCTCTGCTGCTAAGACAGGTTTGAAAGCCACTGATCTGAGTAACATGCAGCCAGTCCCGTCCCACTTAGACACAGTCAGAGCTCGTGGCAGGAGCAGTCCAGAAGGGCAGAAATCACACCCAGTTTCCAGCTAGCTTGTCCTTAGAATCGATGGGAAAGATGCAGGCCCAAACAGGGCAGGCTGGCCTACGACTCAGGGGAGCCTGGGACCCGTGCCACAAGCCTCGGGCACTTGTTTAACTTCTCTTTCAGACCTGTGTAATCACTCAGTGTCTGCAGTGAGATGGACTGAAGTAGGGTGTCTCTCTGTCTGGACCCTTCTCTCCTGTACTGTGTGTTTCCCCCACACACACTAGGGATGTTCAACAGCCCAGAAATGCAGGCACTCTTGCAGCAGATCTCTGAGAACCCCCAGCTCATGCAGAATGTGATCTCAGCCCCCTACATGCGCAGCATGATGCAGACGCTGGCCCAGAACCCTGACTTTGCTGCTCAGGTATATAGCCGGCACCGCGAAGTGTTGCTGGGGAGGGAGCTCGGTGTGGGGTGCAGCCACTTGTGGTCAAATTGTTCTAGAGCCAGACTGGGTCTGTATCCTAAGCTCTGTCACTTCCCAGCTGTGTAAGCTGAGCAATTATTTATCTTCCCAGGTTCATTATCCACAAAATGGCACTAGCATTAGTTCCTGCCCCATTGAGTTGTGAGAATTAAAAGGAGTTAATACATGTCAAATGTTTAGAATATGGGTTGGGGATATAGCTCAGTGGTAGAGCTCTCGCCTTGTGTGCATAAGGCCATGGGTTTGATCCCCAGTACCACAAAAAGAAAAAAAGTTTAGAGCACACAGTGAGCCCCATAGACTTAACAGTGTTTGCTTCCCCTGTTCACACACACAAATCATCATCAGACCGGGACCACACAGGTCTGACTGATTCCTGACTGTTTAATGCTCAGATCATACTCCATTTCCTCTCACTGTCCCACACCAATCTTCAGTTTCTTTGAGACCCTTGGAAACTCTGGCCAGACTTCTGGCAGTGGTGGGGTGTCAAGGTTTCTGAGGCTGGAGGGGAATTCTTGGGGAGGGAAGGTCCAGGCGCCCTCCTCCTACCTTTCATCCGGCAGATGATGGTGAATGTGCCTCTTTTTGCGGGGAACCCTCAACTGCAGGAGCAGCTCCGTCTGCAGCTCCCCGTCTTCCTGCAGCAGGTGAGGGAGAAGCTTGCAAGATGGGGGCGGTGGCAGGAGCTGGACCAGAAGACCTAGTGGGGAGATACTAAAGTAGGGGGCAGAGCTTGGCTCTGGACTCAGCCTTCAAGCTGCCTCTTTCTTGCCACCTCCTGTCACCTTTCTTTTGCTTGTTTCCCAGATGCAGAACCCAGAGTCACTGTCCATCCTCACCAATCCCCGCGCCATGCAAGCGTTACTGCAGATCCAGCAGGGACTACAGACCTTGCAGACTGAGGCCCCTGGGCTGGTACCCAGGTGAGGGGGTACATGGGCAGCATGGCTCTAGCTGTCACTCTTTTATCCTTTCTGCCTTCTTCTGAACAGCTCTGGTGTCTCTGCTCTTCCTTTTGGATCTCATATTCTCATTTCTTTCTTGGATGCCATCTCCTATCTGTTGGTGTCTCCTACCTGCAGTCTTGGCTCCTTTGGGATGCCCCGGACTCCAGCAACCTCAGCAGGTAGCAACTCTGGGTCTACAACTGAGGCCCCCACCTCGTCGCCAGGCACCCCAGCCACATCTCCTCCCACAGGGGCATCCAGTGCCCAGCAGCAGCTCATGCAGCAGATGATCCAGCTTTTGGCTGGAAGTGGAAACTCACAGGTACATGGGGTGGGTGGCAGGGGTTGGTGCTTGGGACCACTACATCCATCCTGCAGCATCAAGAGTAGTGGTAGAGGAGGAGCGGCAGGCAGTGTTAGCAGACCTGGCCACCTGCTAGCCTCGGGCAGGTTACAGGTCACCCCTGAATTTGCTTTTCATGGGTGTGAGAATAGTGGTGGCATTTACCAGGTGCTGCGTGTTTTATGTATGAGAGCCCTTTCCCCCATTTCTTACAGGAAAGCCATTATGAGGATTGTCTCATAATGAAGATCATTATGAGGATTTCCCTGGATGGGGGAACTGAGGCCCTGAAAGGTTTAGTGGCTTGCTCAGTTACACATCTAGGAGATAATGGGGCCAAGATTCAAACCGGAGTGTTCTGGCTCCAGAATTTACACTTTACTGTGTTGTTATCACTTTATGTATTTTTGTGGTGCTAGGAATTGAAGCCAGTCCTTGTACATGCTCAGCTCATCCTATCCCACCGGGGCATGCCCCCAGCCTGTGCAGAGAATTCTTTTGATGATTAAAGCAGTGTCCATCTCAGAGACTGAGGAGGATGGGTCTGGAAAGTGAAGTGGCTGGTGTCCTGGATTCATAAAGTCAAGGCCAGGAGTGGAGATGAACTAGAGTGAGGCTCTTTGCCTTTCTGTGACCTCTTATCAATAAAGAGATGTGTATTCCAAGTTCTACAAGGCAGTAGAAGGGTTGGGCCAGGCGATCTCCAAGGTCTAGCTTGGTGTCAGCTCTGGACCATATTGAGAAACAGCAGGGAGCAGTAGAGTAGATCAGGGACCTGGGGCCTGGCTCGCTCTACGATCCCAAGCCAGTCTGTCCTTCCTCTGGATCAGACTTGTCTCCAACCAGTGGCTGGTGGACAGTGGTCACTAAGCTCCTGCTATCTCTGAGTCTTTTGTCCAAGATCCCAGAAAGTATTTTTCTTTTTTTGTCTTTTTGAGACAGGGTCTCACTGTGCAGTTTAGGCTGGCCTTGAGCTCACTTTCTAGCCCAGGCTGGTCTTCAACTCATAACGATCCTCCTGTCTCAGCCTCCCAAGTGCTGGGATTACAGGCGTGAGCCACCATGCCCGGTTCAGAAAGTATTTTTCAAATGTCCTCTGGGAAAATGCTTTTTTAGGAGATGGTTATAGGAGTGTCAAGAATGAAAACCTTCTGTTTTGTAAATAATTGTTTGTGAATCAAACAATTATTTGATCAAACGATATTAAATGGGTTCTTTCTTTCCTTGGACTCTTCTCTGGCCTGTAATATGACTGCATGTAATGACCATCAGGAGAGGGTATGTTGAACATGGAGTTTTTTTGAGACAAGGCTTTACATGTAGTTCAGGCTAGCCTTGAACTCAGTATGTAGCCCAGGCTGGCCTTGAAGTTGAAGCAATTCTCAGCGGAGGGGTTGAGGTCGGGGGAGGGTGAGAGAAGATCAAGACATGCCATGTACAGGTACAAATTCCCTATGATGAATGTGATCATTATGTGTCCCTAAAATGTACCAATCAACCTAACTAATTACAAATTCTACCTTGGCCTCCCGAGTGTGTGCTGGGGCTTCAGGCGTGAGCCACCGCACCCTACTGAGCATGCTTCTTACTTCATCACAGAGCATTTGACTTTTGAGCACCCGTTAGCTTTTGAATGTTCATGGTAGGACTGGGGATTTAGCTTAGTGGCTCAGTGCCTGTCTGGTGAGCGTGAGGTCCTGAGTTTGATTCCTGGTACCAAAAAAACAAACAATATATATATATAGATAGATAGATAGATAGATAGATAGATAGATATAGATATAGATATATAGATATATATATATATGTATATATATGTGTATGTATGTATATATATATGTATATGTATATATTTATTTATTCAGGCCAGCGATAAAGCTCAGCAGTGTGAGTGCCTGCCTGGCAAATACAAGGTCCTGGGTTCAATTCCTGGTACTAAATAGAAAAAAAGAATACTTACCAGCCTCGTATTATTGTGAGAAGTAAACCTTTCAGCCAGGAATATGGCTCAGTGGCACAGTGCTTGCCTGGCAAACACAAGGTCCTGAGTTTAATTACCTGTAAAAAAAAAAAGAGGATCTAGACTGGTCATGGAAAGTAAGACTATAAGCTGATGCAAAGCTGTCAGACACTTAGAAATATTTATTCATTCAGACAGGGTCTTGCTATGTAGTTCAGGCTGGCCTCAGACTCTCAGTGTTCCTCCTCGCTTAGCCTCCTAAGTGCTGGGATCACAGATGGCACCACCATGCCCAGATAGACACTTTAAATTTTCAGGAAAGATATCCACTGCTTTTTTTAGAACAGGGAATGGAACCGCAGACCCTACACATGTTAGGCAAGAACTTCTTCATCCCATGCCTGCCTGTTACTGCGGTCATTTAGTGACCTGTAACCTGGGCGCTCTGACCCTCTGCGGCTCACACTTCTACCCCACTGATGGACTCTGAGGAGGTCAGAAACTACTGCTTGCTCTCCTACTTGCTCACTCTCTCTCCACATTTTTTTTTCCTCCAGTAGTGGGGATTGAACCCAAGGTTTTTGCACTGAGTTACATCCCCAGCCCCTTTTTAAAATTTCTTTTTTGAAATTTGATGTAGGATCTAGCTGAATTGCGAAGTTCTGCTAGCTGGACTTGAATTTGCAGTCCTTGTGCCTCAGCCTCCCAGAGTGCTGAAATTGTAAGGATTCACGCCCGTACCCAGCTTCCTTCTTTTTCTCTCCAGTACTAGAGATCGAGCTCAGAGCTTTCACACAGCTGCGTCCCCAACCCGTTTCTTACCTCTTAGTTCAGTACAGTCTCACTAAGTTGCCCAGGCTGGGTTTGAACTTTCAGTCCTCCTACCTCAGCTTCCTAGAGACGTGTGATTACAGGTGTGTATCACCTGCCGAGCTTCTCCCTTGTCATACAAACCCTCAGGTTCAGATAGGTCCTCTGGGTTATATCCTGTGCCTACTTTATAATTCCTGTCCCCACCAGGTGCAGACACCAGAAGTAAGATTTCAGCAGCAACTGGAGCAGCTCAACTCCATGGGATTCATCAATCGCGAGGCCAACCTGCAGGCCCTGATTGCTACGGGAGGGGACATCAACGCAGCTATCGAGAGACTGCTGGGCTCCCAGCTCTCCTAATCCCTTGGCCCGTGCCTCCTGCCTCTCCTTCAACTCAGTGCCAGCCTTTGGTGCCTCTGTCAGCCCCTGCCCTCTGCAGCTTGTTCCTCTGCCTTCTTGCTTGTCCTCTCCAAACAGCAGGGTGATTTTAGAGGCACAGGTTCCCGGCTCCGTAGCTCTGAGCATTTCAGTTGTCCTGCTGTCTCTTGACAGAACCTTCTCTCCTGGTCCTCCATGAGCAGAGCCCTTCACACAGTTTATGGTGCTGTTGATTGGCCCACCTCCTCACCACAAGCACTTTGGAAGCCTTCGGACTTCTCAGGGGACTGCAGTGTTGGAGGGGATGCAGCTGTCTCACTGGAACAGTCTTCCATCAATACCACCAGGGCTTAGCTTGTCTCACAGTGACTTTGGTAGCTCTCTTCTTGCTGCTTCCCCTCCCCAGCCTACCCTAACCAGGCTAGGATTTCACATTCTGAAGGTGAGGGACAGATGATCCAGGGTTTAGTTTTTTCCCCTCAATTTCTTTTCTGGTTACTTCATCTACCACTTTCTTACATTCTCTGTGGCGACTTCCAGGGCACAGTGGGAGATACCTGTTCCCTTGTGCTGGTGGGGAGCTGAAACTTAGCTCTGGACAGGAGTCAACAGGCCTGGTACCAGCTTTGTGTAGACTGGTGTGCTTGAGAGGGGTTGGAATTTCTTGGGTGAAGAGTGGGCAAGATCTGGAATTGACAGTTGAAGCAGAGGAAGTGCTCGTAGACCTTTTAGTCAAGAACTCAGGTGGAATAAGATCCTGGTAGAAGCGGAATTAAAGAAAGAGGCTCCGTGAAGGTAAGCAGTTTGAACTGCGAGGAGTGATGTCAGCTCCATTTTCTCGGACACACGTGCACACACACGCACAGGTTTCCATGAACCCAGGACCTATTTGTACTTGGCACAGTCATTTCTGCTTCCTTCAGAAAAATGAAGGGGGTGGAGATCTGTACCAGCGGTGGGTAGCACGCGCCTGTGTGTGTGTTAGGGTAGGTTATTTGCTGATTTCTGGTCTCTCACCAGAGACAAGTAGGTCCCAGGGCCAGTCTGGTGCAGGAGTAGTACATCCAGGAGAGCCAGGTTCCTTGAACCTTTAGGTGCTGGGTCACTGACAAGCAGAGTGGGTACCTTCTGAAGCTGTCAGGCTGTGACTGGCCCCTTCCTGTCACTACTTTGGGGAATAGCAGAGGAATTTCTCCCTCCAGAGTCCTTGGCCTTTCAGTTGTTTACTGTTTCTTTCCAGGCCGGAAAGTGTTTTTGTGGTGCTGGGGTTTGAACCCAAGGTTTCATGCATGCTAGGCAAGTGCTGGACCACTAAGCTACATCCTCGGCAGAGTTCTTTTTGAGGAAGGAGAGGGGAGGGAGGCAGCGACGCCTTTAATCTGGGACTATACATTGCTCTGTTTGGGCACTGGAGATGCTTTTTATCTCCTCCCCCTGGGAGTGGAGGACGCCCTGGCTGATGTTGCGGAGGAGGCAAGAGGAACAAAATTCCACTCTAAAGTGGGAATGGGTCCCATGCAGTTCAGAGATGTTCACCATTTCCCTCCTGACCTCCCACACCCACACTGGCCTTTGTAAATAAATGGTGTGATCTTTGTTGTGAGAGTGTGTTGGTGTTTGTTTTTTAGGGATGAGGAGGCTAATTAAAGGCAATGTCAGTTTTACAGGGGAGAAGGTAGGACCTCGAACTTGAAGCTGGATTTGGTTATCACAGGTGTCAAAGAACATTGAAGATTCTGGGTTTTTGTTTTTGTTTTTGTACCAGGGATCGAACTCACAACCTTGCACTTTCCAGGCAGACACTTATACCACTGAGCTAAATCCCTAGCCCCCAGTGTTGAAGATTAAAGAGTAACTGATCATTAAAGTGTAGTTAATACATGGGTTAAGGATAAGGAGGACTGAGTATAGTGTCACATGGCTTTAGTCCCAGCATTTGGGAGGCTGAGGCAGGAGGATTACCACAAGTTCTGGGTCAGCCTGGACTACCTGATGAGTTCAGGGCCACCCTGAACTACATATCAAGACCTTATCTTAAAAATAAAAGGGCTGGGGATTTAGCTCAGTGGCTTAAGTGCCTGCCTGGCAATCGTGCAGTCGTGAGTTCAATCCCTGGTACAAATAAATAAATAAAATGAGTAAAAATTAAAAGGGCTGGAGGTGTAGCTTAGTGGTAGGTGTGAATATACTTAATACCACTAAGTAGGACACTTTATGGTTAAAATGGCACATTTTGTGTGAGACGTGTTTAACCACAGTCAATGTACAAACAAACAAAATGTACTGCCCTATTACTCTGCCAGCTCTGATTTAGAATGCTGCTTGGACACTGCCATGGCTCCTGCTAATCCATCCGCACTCACACGGTGCCCTTCCGGCCAGCTCCTGCCCTCCAAGGGCCTTTAGTTTTTGTCAGCAAGATGGCATCTCTAGGTACAACCACCCATCAAGCAGCTTGCCACCTCCTCAGATGAGTCACACACTACACTATTTGCAGTCTTATTGTAAATCCCAAAGAAGAGATTGGGCAGGGGCAGCAGAGACTGCCTCTGCCTTCCCCTCCCAAACCGAAGAATGACAGGAGGCCCTGAGAAAGTGACCCCCTTGGGCTCCTGTAGGAAAGCAGCTTCCAGAAGGGCAACTGGAAGCCTCGCTGTGTCTATACCTACACTGCACCTAGGACATTCTGATCCAGTGGCATTTGTTATGGCATCACGGATAAAACTGTCTCCTGGTTCTAGAGGAAGAAAAAGCAGTTTCTGTGAATCCCAAGTCTGCTAGGCAGACTTGCTTGGGCATAGGTCACTTCGATGGACTGTATTTCCCATCAACTATACTATGCTGAGTGTAGGTGTCATATTTTGCTTTAATTCTGTTACTACCTTCCGAAACATCCCAAGTCCTCCTGTGCCACCCAAAGCACTATTCCTTCCTTCCTTCCTTCCTTTCTTTTTTTTTTTTTTTTCATACTGGGAATCAAACTTATGACCTCATGTTCACCAGCAGGCACTTGAGCTGCTGAACTAAACCCTCGGCTCATTAATTGCTGGGGCAGGGGTGGGGGTGTTGAGACAGGATGTGCAGTTCAGGCTGGCCTTGAACTCACTGTGTAGCCCAGCCTGGCCTCAAATTCACAGCAATTCTCCAGCCTCAGCCCCGCAAGTGGTGAGATTACAAGTGTGTGTCACTGGCTAGTACAAATTGCTATTTTAGAGGACATTACAATAAAAACACAGAACTCTTGCTCACTAATAAGACACACAAGAGAATAATAAAAAGAAAACAGACTGGGAAACTACCAGCTAACCTTGGTGAGATTTCTTAGAATGGTATCAAGACAATCTGTCTTTGCCAACAGCTTAGATCTTCCAAGTCAAGTGGCCCATCTTCTTTCTTCTTTTGTTTACTGGAGGTTGAACCCAGGGTCTTTGTGCTGAGCTGCATTCCCAGACCCTTATTTTTTGAGACAGTGTCTTCCTAAATTGTCTAGACAGGACTTGAACTTTTGATCCTCCTGCCTCAGCCTCCTAGATTGCTCAGATTACAGGTGTGTGACACCATGCCTGGATAAGTGGCATATCTTATGCCTATGTGTTTACTCAGAAACAAGTATGGAGCTTATGACAGTACATAGTTAAGAAGGGTTTTCTTTGAGTTTTAACAAGTTCTATCAATCAAAGTTCTGAAAAGGAAAGTGGGCAAGAGGGAAAGTCCTCCTTTGGCTGAAGCAGAAGGGAGGGAGCCCACAAGGAAGTGTCTTAATCACAGACAGAAGAATTGGACTTAAACCCACTGACAATGGGAAACCCCTGAATTCTTGTTGTTACTATTTATTTATTTATTTATTTGAGGCAGGGTCTTGATATATAGTCCAAGCTAGCTTTGTTATTACGTTTTTGTTTTTTTGAGACAGGGTCTTGCTGTGCAGGCCAGGCTGACCTTAAACTCACTTTGTACCTCAGGCTGACCTCAAACTCTAAGTGATCCTCCTGCCTCAGCTTCCTGAGTGCTGGGGTTACAGGCATACATCACCAATCCTGGTTCCAGGCTGGCTTTGAACTTGCTATGTAGTCCAGGTTGACCTCAAACTTGGGGCTTCAAACTCTCAAGTGCTGGAATTACAGGTATGTGTCATCATACCCAGCTAATAGGTCATTTCAGAGAAGCCACACTCACAGGCGTGAATTAGGAGCAGACTGGAGGGTGTGTGTAGAGAAGTTATTTATTTTAATTTTTTTTATCAGTACTGGGGATCGAACTCATGACTGCATGCTTGCAAGGCAGGTGCTTATGCCACTGAGCTAAATCCCCAGCCCCTGTAGAGAAGTTATTACTAGAGCATCTCTTGTGTGTTGAGGCATGACCTAAGCCATGAAAATGGACAGTCTGTCCTTAAGAAGCTCTACTCTTGGGGATGGTGGTGTGTGTCTGTAATCCCAATATTCTTGGAATTCATGAGGCTCGGGCAGAAGGATCACAAGTTCAAGACCAGCATGGACTACACAGTGAGTTCAAGATCAGCCTAGACTACATAACGAAACTTGTCTCAAGCAAACGAAGAAATGGAGAAACTTAAGTTTGGGTTGTGGCAAATAGGAAGACAGATACCCAAATATGGGTAATGTGTATTACTTCATAAGGAGGTAAGCCCCTCCCCCAAAATAGAAACTGTATGTCTTCTGTTCATCAGAGTATTCCCAACTACCTAGAGCAGTGCCAGGCAAACAGTAGGTGCTCAGTAGATGCACATTGAATGAAGGAATGCTACCTGGGAGATACGGAATAATACTGACATTTACTATTTACTGAGCACATACATCTGCCAGGTATTCTACTGAGTTTTGCTTTTGAGCCAGGGTCTCACCATGTTGCATAGGTTGGCTTCAAATTCCTGGGCTCAACTCATCCTCCACCCTCAGCCAACTCCGTAGCTGGGGCTACAGACAAGTGACATCTCACTTGGCCCAGTTTTATATGTGGGATCTTATTTGACCCCCTGACTCTCTGAAGTACTATAATCAGATCATTTTAATAGATTTGGGAACAAAGGTGCTATATAAGCAACTTTCTAACTTTTCAGTCTACCCTCAGAACTGAGGGTCTACAGTTCAAAATGCTGTTTGGCGAAGTTTCTCTGGTAGCTGACTGAAAAATGTAGGAGAAGCTCCAAGATAGGAAGACCCTGTTAGTGAAACCAGCAGAGGGAACCAAGCATGAATTACAGCAGTTATAGTGGGAACAGAAAGAAAGGAATTTTTTTGGCACTTCAAAAGGATTCTAAACAAAGATCAGAGCTTGGTAACTTGCTGGATGTTGGATGACTAAATTTCTCATTTGGGATTAGCAAGAATCCTAGTAAAAATAGTTTTTCTCTAATTCCTAGATCAACTTTTTAGACGTATAATCTAAATCTCCAGGTTTGCTAATTTCCCAAGGCACGCAATAAGGTAGTATTAAAACAAACAGCAGTGAAGAGCCAGTTCCAAAAGCCACAGAAAAGGGTAGAATAAGAAAGGTGTGGATGATGCAGAAAAGGCGGTTTGGGACCGCGCACACCCTTTTGGCTGGTGGACCCTACAAAGGCAAAGGCAGGACTTGGTGGAGAACTGCAACTCCCACAAGGCATTGGGCAGAACACCGACCTTCCGTTCTACTTCACTTCCGGCCTCTGGGTTGCTGACGTTCTTTTCCGGTCGTGGTGGCTCTCTGTAGGGATAGGCACGGTGAGTCCGGCGCGCAGCGGGCACGAGTGGGCGAGGGCGAGGCTGTGTTCGCTTGTCACTCAGCCGCCGGAGGGTTGCTCTGGAAGAGCGGAGGGCTCGCCGGCGGGTGATAGGCAACCTCGACCAGAAGAGAAGGGGCAGAGCGGAGTGAGACCCGAGGACCCCTGGGGTTTGGAGGACCAAGCCGAATGGGACCCCTAGAGATGGAATGACGGGTGGGAAGAAGGGTCGTGAGAGGACCTCGCAGGCGAGCGGTGGGACTGTGCAATTGGACAGAGGAGGAGAGGGGCAGCGGGAAGGCTGCAGCCATGAGGACTGTGGGAGGCACTCTGAGACATCGGCATCTCCAGATCCGAGATCGGAACTTCCAGACACCGGATCCAGATCCGAGCTGGGCATCACCGGAAAGCTTTTTTTTTTTTTTTTTTTCTGCCACACAGTATTTTGTTGTTGTTTTTCCGGGGTTCGAACTCACAACCTCCCACTTGCCAGGCAGGCGCTTATGCCACTGAGCTAAATCCCCGGCAACACACAGTAATCTTTTAGATGAGCCATTAGTTGATGAGCACTCGGGGATCCTGACAGAAAAAGGGCCGTGGGTATTGCAGGGATTCATAGGCCAGTCTTCAGGCTTAGGGTGGAGATAGTAGGAGAAACTAGAGAAGAGTTAGCGTCAGTGGTTTTTGCACTGATTTGTGTCAAGGGCAGGTGCTCTGGTTTGATCAAAAGGTGATAGACTTACAAGAAGGAGGACTTGGGTGACTTTTACTTTCTTGGGTTTACTGCTCACTTTGCTCTGTTCTCCAAAGATGAGGCTGCTGGCATTTGTGACATTGGTTCTATTAGCTGTCACTCGAGCAGAGGAAGGAGCCAGGCTTTTGGCTTCCAAATCACTGTTGAACAGATATGCTGTGGAAGGGCGGGACCTGACCTTACAGTACAACATCTACAATGTTGGTTCAAGGTAAGGATGCCCTGGGATTACAGACTGGACCCTTCTTGGGTTCTTAGTTTTCAGATGGGTATAGGAAATATCCTGTTATTAGTGATTTCTCTTCAGGAGCCTGCTAGCATTAGATATAATGAGTGTATGAATGTACTACTGGGCCTCCTTTTAGACATGGAGAACTTACCTAAGCTATAAGAAACCATTTTTTGGGTTGGAAGAATTTCAGAATAGAGAAGAGAAGCAAGAATTGTGAAATAAAGAGGGGACAATGAAGATGTAGGACCTTTATTACCTCATGGATTCAAGTTTCGACTTCCTTTTCTCATTAGCCTATGAGCATTTTCATTGTCATTTATTTTATTCCTTTTTAATTTCTGTTCCTTATTTACCTTCTCTTTCCCCTCCCTATATGGATATGCATGTGTGCATGTGTAAACACACCCACACACAGATTGAAACAAAATGGATTTGGGTCCATTCTCTTCTAGATTTTTCAAATATTTTGGTGTTTTTGAGTAATAGAGTCCAGTTCTTGACCTGGACTTCAGGCCCACACTACTATGTGACTCTGTTTTAGGTTATGACTTATTAGGACAAGCAGGTAGATTTGATTGTTGATCATGTACAAACTCTCTGTATCCTCTATTTTCTAGTGCTGCATTGGATGTGGAATTATCTGATGATTCCTTTCCCCCAGAAGACTTCGGCATTGTCTCTGGTATGCTCAATGTCAAATGGGACCGCATTGCACCGTATCCTCTTGGCTGTGTTTACTAAGGACTGGGAAGGAGGAGGGAGGAACTTTGCCAGCAAAGCAGGAGGACATCAGGCAGGTGCTTATGCTGCTGAGCTAAATCCCCAGCCCTAGCGGGGGACATCAGGCAGGCTGAGTGTGCATAGCTGTTGTGTCATACCTCCATATAAACCGAGGCAAGAGGGACCACTGTGTATGTGTGAGCAATATTTGCAGCAGATCTGAAGAAGGTTCATATAGTTCAGTCTAAGACCTTGAAACATTTGAAGGTATACGCTTCTAGAGATCTATAAAGGTGTTCATAGCTTAGGGGTATACCACTTGCTTAGCATGCACAAGCCCATGGGTTCAATCCCTTATACTAGGGGAACAAAAGAGGTTTGTGGCCAGGCATGGATTTTTTTTTTGTTGGGGGGGGATCTTTTTGAAACAGGGTCTCATTATGCAGTTCAGGCTGGCCTCTGGCTCACTCACTTTGTAGCCCAGGCTGGTCTCGAACTTGCATCAATCCTCCTGCCCCAGCCTCCCGAGTATTGGCATTAAAGGAGTGCACCACCACACCCAGTTTAGGCATGGATATTTACAAGTATTTTTGTTTTGTATTTTTGGAAGTGCTGGAGATTGAACCCAGGCCTTTTTTTTTTTTTTTTTTTTTTTTGTCTTTTTGAGACAGGGTCTCTCTGCAATTTAGGATGGCCTTTAGCTCACTTTGTAACCTAGCCTGGTCTCGAACTCACAATGATCCTCCTGCCTCAGCCTCCCGAGTGCTGGGATTACAGGCATGAGCCACCACACCCGGCTTGGAACCCAGGCCTTTATGCATGCTAGGCAAGCACTCCACCACTAAGTTTTTAGAAGAGGCTTTTAGAAAAAATGCAGTGGAAACCAAATATGGGTGGTACATACCTGTAATGCTAGTTAAGGCAGGAGAATCTCAAGTTTGAGCATAGTCTGGACAGTTTATCAACTTAGCAAGACTTAAAATAAAAAATTTAGAAAAAAAGAAGTTAGGTGAGATGCTAGCATAGTGGACCTGGGTGACATTTTAAAAGACTCTTATTCAGTGAGTCTCTTTTTCCAATCGATCAGTTATTTCATAAATAGTGAATTAGATATTTGATGCTTTTTTCTCATTAAAAAATTAAAATACTTACTTGAATGTGGTAGTACATGCCTATATCCCCAGTGCTTAGGAGGCTGAGGCAGGAGGATTACAAGTTTGATGCCAGCTTGGGCTACATACAAAACCATATGGGCCCCCCTCTCAATACAGCAGAAACATGTTACATTACACAATACACTTCGGATTTTTCTTATTTTGGAACTGGGGATCCAACTCATGACCTTGTGCTTGCTAGGCAGGTGCTTATATCACTGAGCTAAATCCATGGCCCCACTTTGGATCCCCCCCACACTTTGGATTTTTTTAAAGTCTATTTTGTTCATTCTTGTAGCATATTGTGGTCATGAGATTTTGGGAATGGTACATTTGGTCCACAAGATGAAAGATTGTTAGCACTGTATCTTCATTTGTTTTCTTTCCCTTAACTCTTGGGCCAGTGCTAGCAATGTCTCCCACACCGTGGTCCTGCGACCTCTCAAGGCTGGTTACTTCAACTTTACCTCGGCAACGATCACCTACCTGGCCCAAGAGGATGGGCCTGTTGTGGTAAGTTACTGAGTCCTGAGCTGGACAGGGTTCAGCTCTGCCTTCTTTTAAACACGTGGAGAAAGTGGCTGCAGATGCCACTGAATTCGGTAGGTAATAAGATTGGCCAGGAGATCGGTATCTGTGTGCTTCAAAGTGGAAGGTTTGGAGCGAGCAGCTGAAGGATGGGAGGGCCTGTAACTCTTCCTCCCTCTGCTTTCCTTGTAGTCTGGAATGTGTCGGCTGCTGCCTGCTTCACTGCTGCCTTTTTGCCCTTTAGTCATTTTCTAAGGCACTGCCAGATTATTCCAGGCTCCATTGCTCCTGTTTCCCTTTCCGGAGTGGCCTGTTCTTGTCCTCAAGGCTAAGTGGTTCTGCCCGCCGTATTCGCCCTCTTGACTTCCCAGCTATCCTTGGCTTCTCAGCATTCTCTCCTGTCCCACACACAGACCCTAGGCCTGCTAGACCAATCTCCTGCCTGCACTCCACCCCCTCCTCAGCCCCTGCCCTTTTCTCTTCACCTTTGTCCTCTGTTTGAAGCTCTCTCTCCTCCATCTCATTATCTGGAGCCTTCTTGAGAACCACCTCTGAGCAGTGTCTTCTCTCGTCTTCTACATGGCATACAGCAGTCTCCTATTCATTCTTTCCATAAGGATCCTTGACTGCACCTAAACTTTTGGCAGCAGTTAGTCTATTACTTCAGTAGGGTTTATTTTCTTTTCTTTTCTTTTCTTTTCTTTTCTTTTCTTTTCTTTTCTTTTCTTTTCTTTTTGAGACAGGGTCTCACTATGCAGTCCAGGCTGGCCTTGAGCTCCCAGCAGTCCTCCTGCCTCAGCCTCCCAAGTGGTGAGATTACAGGCATGTGCCACTATGCCTGGCACTGGTTTTCTTTCTTGTGTGTGGGTCTTCCTTCTCCTCCTCTCCCTTCCCATTTAATTATAGAGTGCTTGAGGCCAGGAACTTTGTTTCTTCATATTTAATGGAAATAGCCTCTTGATTGATAGATGCCATTAATTATTGAGCCCTTGCAACTATGGGAAATACCAAGAAGACTGAGACACCATCCAGCATTCAAAAGTTTAGATCATGAAGCTGGTGAGGGTGGTTCATGCCTTAATCCCAGTTGCTTAGGCAGCTGAGGCAGGATTATAAGTTTGAGACCAACCTAGGCAATTTAGCAAGATCCTATTTTGAAATAAAACTTAGCCAGGGATTTAGCTCAGCGGTATAACTGCCTGCCTGGCAAGCACAAAGTCATGAGTACCAAAGTCCCTGGTACCAAAAACAAAAACAAATAAAATAAAACTTAACAAAAGGGCTGGGGATATAGCTCAGTCACAGAGTGCTTGCCTAGTATGTGCAAGAATCAGTCACCAGTACTGCAGAAAAGAAAAACGAAACTTAGGTTGTACATTTGTGACACTGAAATGCATAGGCCTCTGACAGGACCATACACAGCAGCTGTAGGGTTAGTGAGTTCACAGCAGGAAAGTGACTTGACAGACGCCTACAGAACTCAAAGAAATCTGCAGTGCAGCAGCATGTGCCTATAACCTCGGCACTCAGGTCCCAAGGCAGCGCTTGAGAAGAAAATATTAGGACCCAGGAGGGCTGAGGATATAGCTCAGGGGCACAGCACCTCTGGTGAGCGCTCAGGTCCTAAGGCAGCAGGATCTTGAGTTTCAGGCTAGCCTGAGCTACATGGTATGACTCTGTCTCTAAAAATCAAAAAATTAGGGGGCTAGGGATTTACCTCAGTGGCATAAGCGCCTGCCTGGCAAGCACGAGGTCATGAGTTCAATCCCTGGTACAATTTTTTTTTTTTTTTTTTTTTTTGTACTGGGGATCGAACTCATGACCTTTTGCTTGCCAGGCAGGTGCTTATGCCACTGAGCTAAATCCTCAGCCCCTAAAATAAAATTTTTAACACTCAATGCACTTTCTAAAATTCATTTTTTTATAAACCACCTGGAATGTATAATCCTAGCTATGTTTTCACATCTGTGTCAGTTCTGCTTTCAGAACTAGCCTCAAAGTTGTTTCTGCCTGGGGCTGGGTGGGTTAATAGATGTACAGTCTAAGAATCAGCAGCCACCTTGGAACACAGTTGTTTGCAATGTGCTCCAGACACCTGGGTGCCTCTCAGAGCAAAGGAATGTGGCCCGGACTCGGCCCTTTCTCAGTGCTGTACATTTGGGCAGGACATTACATTTCCCAAAGGCCCTCAGTATTTCTTTGTGTCTCATATTAGCCTGTGAAGTAAGAGAAGTATTTTCACTTGAGAAGTGAGTGTGTGATTGCACAAGGCTGGTCATTGCTGTATACACATGGGCCTGTGGCAGGGCCGGTGGGGTGAGCAATGTCACCCTGTCCACAGGCTGAGGCTGTGAAGAATTGAGCTCTGACCTTAGTTGCACAACTGGCTGATTTTAATCTTTTTTTTTTTTTTTGGTACTGGGAATTGAACTCAGGACCTCGTACTTGCCAGGCACCTCACAGCTGCTAGGCAAGCACTGGGCCACAAGCCACGCCCTTGGCCCTTTCTCATCTTTTGAAGCACTGTGGCTCTTTGGGAACTAAGAATCTGGTGATTAGAATTGGGCAGCTTGGAGTGCCTGGCCCCAAGCGAAGCGAGTTGCAGGCTTAACCTAATGTCCCTTTCTTCCTTTCAGATTGGCTCCACCAGTGCACCTGGACAAGGAGGAATCCTGGCTCAGCGGGAGTTTGATAGGAGATTCTCCCCTCACTTTGTAAGCTTTCTGGTGTCTTCTTTTCATTCCCTGATGTGTGAACACCCCATAGGTTCTAGAACCTCTTGAGCTCTGTAGATGATTTGTTGGTTGGTCTTCCCCTGCCTGGTTTTTCTTGGTGTCTGATAGAGTCAGCCATCGAATATCCCAATTTAACCACACCCAGTGACTTTGTTGATGAGATCATCGTGGCCAGAGCTATAGAACTGGCCTTTTCTCAGCCTTAAGTACAGCCCTATTTTAGAGTCATAGGGCTATTTTGAGATTTCAAATCTGATTAACTTCAAAGAGTCTTAGAGCATTGGGAAAGCAAAGTGGGAGGTTTGTTGCAGTTTATTTTAAGAGAGAACTTTGTGAAGACCTGACCAAAAATCTGAGTGAAGGAGTTCATGTATGCATTCACTTTGTAATTATGTTCTCATTCTGAACATTGCATCAGGAAATCAGTCCCTTCCATTAAGATTGCATGGACTAGGCCAGGTGTGGTGGCTCACGCCTGTAATCCCAGAGCTCCAGAGGGTGAGGCAGGAGGATCGATGCAAGTTCGAGACCAGCCTGGGCTACAAAGTGAGCTCAGGGCCAGCCTGAACTGCATAGCGAGACCCTGTCTCAAAAAGACAGAAAAAGAAAAAAAAAAAAAGAAGAAAAAGGAGGAGGGGGAGGAGGAAGAAGAAGATGAAGATTGTATGGACTCAAAAGACACAGCGCATAAATGGGGAGCTGGACAAGGTGGTGCGTTCCTGTAATCCTAGTAATTTGGAAGGCTGAGACAGGATTGCAGATTTGAGCCTAGCCTGGGTAACTTAGCAATTTAGTGAGAGTCTGCTTCAAAATAAAAAAGTGGCAGGGATGTGGCTCAGTGTGGAGGCCCTGGGTTTAATACCTAGTACTAAAAAAAAAAAAAAAGTAAATGGAGGAAAATGCCATGGTGAAGTTGTGGGCACTGCTCAGGGGCATGGCGCGGGAAGTCGCCCCTGGCATTCTGTCCCCAAGGGTCAGAGAAGGTTTAGCCAGTCAGGAAGGGAGAGCATCAGCCTGGGGACAGGCCCCTCAGGCATGAGAAAGTGTGGTGTGATCCAGGAGTGACAGTTGTTTCTGGCGGCTGGAAGGCCGCAGGGAGGTGGAGGACTGGAGGAGGCCCACGCTAAGCCTGAGGAGCAGCCCAGGGGAGGCCTGAAGGGGGCAGCACCTGGCCATCTCTACAGTGTTACCAAAGTAATACTGTGTGGAAGCCAGATTGGGCCAGGTCAGGCAAGGCCCTGCCTTCAGAGCCTGAAAGGCCAATCGAATCCTTTGGAGCCATTCTGTGTCAGAGAGCGCTTTCCTGGCCGTGTTTTGCTTTAAGTTGGGCTAGACTGCTCCCTTGCTTATCGGCCCTGTTCCTTCCCTGCCCTCTCCTGTACCCTCATGCCTGGTTTTCCTTCACAGCTGGACTGGGCCGCCTTCGGAGTCATGACCCTTCCCTCTATCGGCATCCCCCTGCTCTTGTGGTACTCCAGCAAGAGGAAATACGACACGCCCAAAACCAAGAAGAACTGAGCTACGCTCTTGCCCACGTCTCCCAAGAAACCAGGTGCTTTCCAGACTCTAGAGAGTCTCTCAAATGTATTCGCTTCATCTTGGCCACCTTCTCCTGGATCCTGTTCTCAGCCAGGGTAAAGGACTGGACCTGGGAATCTGTGAGCCTTCTCGGTTCCACCCTGAAGCCATACAAACAGGGATGCCTTCAGCTGCAGCCTGCAGCCCAGAGGGCCCCTGGGGCCCCACTGAGGTGCTGTTGGTGTATTGCTGGCAGTGGGCGTCCAAGAGGGGCCTACGGAGGCTGCCGGAGTCCTCATCCCCACCCTTCCCACCCACCCCAGTCAGAAAGCTGTGGGACTCCTAGAGGCCATCCAGTCTCTGTTCTAGGTAAGGAAGCACTTACCAAATGGGGTTTTCTAATAAAAACAGATACCACACTGACTCGTGTGTTTTCCTGTCAGTTGGTGAGCAGAGGTGGTTCCTGGAGCTCAGGCCTGAGTGCCCTGGCTCCTGCACAAGCAAGCCGAGTTCCCTTCTTGCCACAGGACTGTGGCTCTGTCCCTTCCTTCCCCAAGTGTTTGCCATGTCGGTCATATGTCCCTGAAGCTTCCCTGCCCACCAGCTCTCCACAGGTGGAAAAGGTGGTCCTTAGCCCTTCCTGCACCCCAAGTCCCTCTGGTCCATTCACTTCTCTTGTGGAGCATGTGCTTCTCCCTGATTCCAGCCCCTTTCCTGTTTTGGAACTAGCTGTGCTTGAGCTTGAATGTGTTTATTTTTGATGCCCAGTGCTCAGCCCTGGGCAGGAAGAAGTGCTGGATTCCCTGGCCTGGGGCCTAACATGGAAAGGCAGCTGGGAGAAGCCAGTGTAAGCTGACTCTGTCCACCCCAGGAATGCCGTGGTCTGAGAATGGCCTCCCAGGCAGGAGGGAAACCCAACAAATGCCAGCTTTGTTCCCCTGCCCAACCAGTTTAACCTTTCTTTTGCCCAGCAGTGGAAGCCTCTGGGCCCCAGAAGATGAAAAGGACGTGGAGACAGCGGGAGGCTCCAAATGGAGTTGCCTTCTGCCAGCTCACCACCCGGTTTCAGGGGCTGCACCTTGGACACCCCAGGACAGGCCAGGTCAGAGGGCAGGAAAGATACTTGATTGTGTTCATTGTGATCCATTGGAAACATGGAAATGCTCAGGAGAATGGGGAGAATAGGGCAGTGGGTCAGGTTTGGCTATTTCAGTACTTACCAACTTGCTCTCTAGGATTCAGAAATGTCTTTCTGGAGGAGGGAACACCTTTTCAGCTGTGGAGTTGCCACTGGAAATAAAATGAGTTAACCCAGGTCCGGGGATTTAGCTCAGTGGCATAAGCGCCTGCCTGGCAAATGTGAGGTCATGAGTTCAATCCCTGGTACCAAAAAAAAAAAACCCAGAGGAGGAGGGCTTCTCATACAGACCGTGGGGCACATTTTCTAACTGGAAGGCAGTGAGATTTCTTCCCTGGTTTAAAGTTGGAGGCATTCCTCTCCCAAAAGCTCAGCAAGGCGTCTGAACCTTACCTTGCGGAACTCAGTACTCTGTCCGGCACTTGTTAAAGGGAGGGAGGCTAGGAGGGGAACTCAGGAGCCCACAGACGACAAGAGAAGCATTGTGAAGGCTGTTCTATCTCGGGCACCTTGAAAAGATGCCAAAACTAGATACTTCATCTCTCAAGAGATCAGCTTCCTTAGAGTCCAGGTGGAATTTGAACTCTTCTTAAGTGGTGGTGGTGGCAGAGAACAGAAGAGCTTCCAAACTCTATAGTCACAGAGACTTAGCATAATTGGTGTTGGGCCTGAGCTCTCTTACCTTCTTGGCAGAGGTAGTCTGACAGAATGAGTGGTAGCCTGCTGTCTGGTCTTAACTGAAAATCAGCCTCTGGAGGCCCAAACTTGGCCTTCAGATTGAATGCATCTCCCCTTCTCCTTCCTGGAGATTGGGTCCCCAAACAAAGGCTCCTCCCCAAAGGGCTCTGCAGATACAACCCAGCCACCACAGGCCCGCCCTCACTGGTGGCCGGCTGGCCTATGCCATGGAGACTTCCCACATTGACTTTCAGACTTTCAGCTGGAAACTGAAACCCTTCAGATTCTACTGGAGGAAAGTGCGCAGAAGCAGGTGTGACAGTTTCCACCCCGCTGCCCACTTTGTCATTTGTTCTCTGGCTGTGTGAATGCAGGTGATCACGTCCCTGTGGGGTGCCCATTTCATCCTCTGAACAACCCCAAGATGGAGAATTTCTTTCTTTCTTTCTTTTCTTTTCCCTTTCCTTTTTTTTTTTTACCAAGGATCAAACTTACAACCTTGCAGTTGCTAGTGTTTTATTTATTTATTTATTTTTATTTTTTTCTCTTTTTGAGACAGGGTCTCACTATGCGGTTCAGGCTGGCCTTGAGCTCACTTTATATCCCAGGCTGATCTCAAACTTGCAACAGTCCTCCTGCCTCAGCCTCCTGAGTGCTGGGATGACAGTCCTGCTCCACCACACCTGGCCTCGTTTTTTTTTTTTTTTTGAGACAGGTTCAGGCCAGCCTTGAACTCACTGTGTAGCTCAGGGTGGCCTTTAACTCTTAGTGTCCTTGTGCCTCAGGCTCTCAAGTGCTGGGATTATAGGCTTGTGCCACCACGCCTGGTCCACCCTGTGTTATGTGGTAAGAAACAGGGGCCACTTTCTCATTGTGCGGTTTGGGCCCCAGCTAGGGCTGTCTTCCTCCTCCTCTCACCCAGAGCACCTAACCGAATCCTCTGACTAGCAGATTAGGAACCATGAAGTGACGGGGCTATCCAGGGCATAGGCAGCTGTCAGCCAGCAGGTATTGATCACTATCCACCTGGCATTTGTGTTCCATTACAGTATTTGTGCATTCCTAGCTGAACATTCATCCCCATTTTACATGAGGGAATGAAGTTCACAGGTTAACTATGAGCTCCCCTAGTCAGGGAGTGAGCAGAGCCAGCAAGGTCCCTCAGCTCCAGCGAGCCTTTTTCCTAGATGCCAGGGCCCACAGAGGGCCCCTGCCCATCTCCTCAGAAAGCCCAGGGTCTGCCCATCTGTCCCCTGCCCTGGGGGAAGAAGTAGGGTGAGTCAGCCATACACTCCCCTCAAGCTGTTATCAGGCAAGGGCGGAGGAGCGGGCAAACATCCTGGTATCCACAACAAGCCATCCCGTGAGTCCTGTGTGCGGAGTTGCCTGGCCACCCTGTTCCTGTTGGCTAAAGCTAGTGCCCTCCTCATAAGGAGCTGCCCTTGTAATCGCTCCTCCCTGTACTTTCATACAAAAAACAATATTTCCTTCTCCACTGCTGTAACCTGCCTCTTAAAGGGACCACCCAGCTGTTTTGAAGCAAAATCTGAGAGAAGTTAAAGGGCACTGCCAATCTCACGAGCACCTGGCTGTTCAGCAGGCTCCTGGGGGTGGCTCCTGTCCTGAGATGCCCTCTTTCTTCCATCCCTGGTTTCTCCTTGCCCCTGTTGATAGGAGAGTAAAAGTCCCTTGGGGGATCAGGCACCCACATTCGCTCCCCATGGGGTGACTGCAGCTGAGCTTTCTGTACGTGTTTCCAATGGGAACCTGAATCCTATGGCCAGCCTTTGTCCAGGAAGGCCAAGGACAGGGCAGTGGCTTGGAAGGGGTTAAAGGCCTGGGCATGGCAGTCTAGGGTGTTTGAAGTAGGGCGGGGAAGGGAAGGCCTGAGTGGTTGGAGAGGCAGCTGGTCTGGGCTGGAGTGAGTCCTTCTGTCTCCTATGTACACTTGTGGACCATAAGCAGCTCCCTTAGGTGGACTGAGAGAGGAAGCCCTAGTGCAGTGCTGGACTAGATTCCTGAAGGGACCACCTGAGCAGAAGTTTTCCGCCACTGAGGTCACCACCTGAGGACAGGGACAGGTTGCCCCTCTTTGGGATATCTCCTAGGTCTGGTGAGTGTCCTTCTCTCTCCCTGAACCAGGTGAGGCATTTCCCCCAGAAACAGCCAGCCAGGACCCGCTGAACACCTGAGGAGGCAGAACAATTCATAGCTTTTCCCATCCACCTCCTGCTTCTGCATTTACTTACCATTTTTAATTAGCAACCCTGTGTGAGTGTGTGTGTGTGTGTGTGAATGTGCGCACACACAATGGGTGCAAATAGAGAAATAAGGACTCACAATTATGGCAAATGATTAACTGACACAATACATGCAGCAAATGGCGGCAACTCCTTTATATATATGCTTTTTTTAATCCTTATAATCCTATGATGTGACATTCCTAACCTTTACATTAAATGTAAAGTAGGAGAAGCTGACAGAACTAATTCATGCCAATTAAGAGGTAAGTTATAGGACCAGGGTTCAGACTCAAGTTCATCAGACACCAAAATTCATTTTTTTTTATTTTTTAGTCTTTTTCTTCCTCAAGAAGTATGACACCAAGAATGGCTCTGAAATCTTGAAACCTTGAGAGTCTAACTCACCCAAAGTCTAACTGACCCTAACCCTCCCTCTCTTGTTCCTAACATTTTTCCTTTTATCCCAGGGAGCAGATTATGGAATGTAAAGGACCATGAACTCATACCCGAGAGCCAGTGACTGCCACATGCTGGACTCCCCACCACCCTCGTCATATGAGGGATTCCCTGCTGTGCCCACTACCTCTAGCCATTTCCTGGGATCTGCTGGGTTAATTCCCTGGATCACACTGGCCAAAGTCTTTTCAGGTGTGTCCCTCTCAACCTCAGCACCTCTCTTGCCCCACCCTTCTGGCACAACACCCAGAGAACATGCCAAGAAACTGGCAAGAGACAGAAAAGAACAGATCAGTCTGTCCCCTTCTCATCTCTGTCCCCTACGTTTGACAGACTAGCCTGGTCCCAAGGCTCTGAGGGAATAAGCATCCAGCTTTGGACCAGATCAAAGAGAAAGAGCACAGGGTGCCTACATTCACTTTGCAAATTAATTAAAAGATAACAAAACCATAAGCCCAGCACTTAGGCTGAAGCAGGAGGCCAGGAAGTTCAAATCCTACCTGGACCACTTAGTGAGACCTTGTCTCAATATAAAAAAATATTTTTTATTTTTCTTATTTTTTTTCTTATTTTCTTATTTTCAAACTCATAACCTTGTGCTTGCCAGGCAGGCACTTATACTGCTGAGCTAAATCCTCAGCCCTCAATATAAAAAATAAAAAGGATTGGTGATGTAGCGTAGGGGTAGAGTGCTGAAAAAAATTCTTTTGGCGCACTACTGTCTTTGTAATATGTTAGACTCACAATCAATGGAATTTTTAATTTCCAAGAGTAGGAATTAACCCAAGGGGTCTCTATCACTAAGCTATATCCCAGACATTTTTATTTTTGCTAGGACTACAGGCATGCACCGCTGCACCCTGCTTAAGTGGATGTTTGAAGTGTCTGTTTGCTAAGTTAGTAGAGGGAGTATAATTTGATTAGGGGCCACAGATGCTTACTTGTCTTTCCTTTTTTTTGGGGGGGGGGCTTACCAGGAATCAAACTCACACTTTGTCTTCCTATTTTTGAGCTCCCAGCATTAACTAACAATAAGGTTGGTTACTTCTGGCCTGTGGGTCCAGGATGCACGTGGGTACTTCGTATGTCAACCCGGGAGCTGCTCTGGGCAGCTGGCTTTTGCTCCTACCCCACCTACCTCCTCTCGTATTGTGCGTAACGCCTTCTAGACCCTCTTCTCTGTGTCTGACCCTTGGCTGGTGATAAAGTAGCATTGGATGTGTCAGTGAACCCTCCACATCTTTCGCCTTTGCTCTTGTTTTGGGAGGTTGTGTTATTTGCTAGCATTTAACAAGGAAGAGAAAGAACAGTTCCAGTGGGCTGGGGATTTAGCTCAGCAGCATGAGCACCTGCCTTGCAAGTGCACAGTGGTGAGTTCAATCCCCAGTACCAAAAAAACAAAAAACAAAAAGTAACAGTTTCAGAGTTAATTTCACCACCAGAGCTCAGGCAAGGCAGGCTGATGAATGGATACGCTGGGGTGGTAGCTCATGGTAGGAAGGCTCTGAGGTTACTGGTGACTTAAAGCACCAGTAGTTAAAGCACCTTTGCTTGATCCCTCTCTGTGGGATGAATGCTTTTCTTTGTGCAGGAAAAGAAAGAATAAGTTAAATCTGTAACCATTAAAGGGTGTTCTGTGGCCCCATCTGCCTAGGACCAGAAGACATGGAGGTTAAGGCAGCAGACCATGTCCTCTGGCCTCTCGGTTCCTTCCTGTCTTTATTATCTGGTTCTTTGGGGTCTTCTCTATTACTGGCTCCCTTCAGTGACTTAGGCCCCCGGAGCCAGATGCAGGAAGCCTCCCAGACTTTGAAAACTCCAGCCAGCAGCTGGGCATGGTGGTGCATACCTGTAATCCCAGCACTCAATAGGCCAAGGCAGGAGATTGCTGCAAATCCAAGGCCAGCCTGGGCTACTTGTGAGGCCCTGTCTCAAAGGGAAAAGGAAAGGGCCAGCAGGCCTGGCGCCATCCCACCGTGCCATGACTGGTTGCAATCAGCAGAGCCTTTGCCAGTGTTGGCGAGTGACACACCTAACCAGGGGCCTGGCTGCCCCCTTACTTCCTCCCGATCTCTAAGGCAACGGAGGGAATAGAAAGGCCAAGTTTAATTTCTTTGGAACCCCATATAGATTTCTTTTGGAAGCTGCTTCATTTCTTTGACTGGGGTCACAGGAGTGGAGTATGGGGTGAATGTCAACATTGTTGGATTTCTTTTAAAGTTTTAGCCTCTTGCTCTCTTTGGGAGCTTGCTCTCTGGTTTCCAAAAAGAGCATAGACTCCCCAGTGTGACAGAGCAGCTTCCCAAACTATCTCCTCCTCCTGCAGACCACAGTGTGACCTTGAGCGAGCTACTTAAACTACTGGTGCTGCCCATGTTTTCATGTGTAAAATGGGGTGAATAATGTCTGTTTCAAGAAATGCTTGTGACATAGTGAGACCTTGTCCCAAAAAAAGAAAAGAAAAAAGAGCTTGTGATGAAAGCACAGCGAATGTGGCTCCGCAAGGGTTACCCTGTTTAACCTGGGGTTCAGGCTGATCTTTAGGAAATGTCAGTGACCCTCCTCTCCTCTCCCAAACTGTTGCAGAGGGCCTTGCTGGTGTACAGGGAGCGCTAGTCTCTCTCTCTCTCTGACCTCTTTCCTGCTCCTTCCTGAGATTTTTGAGGCCAGGAGCCTGCACTTTTTTTTCTGAAAAGCCCCAGAAAAAAATATTTCAGGCTTTGCAGGGTGTCCTGCCAGCCATTGGCTATACGTCAATGAACGTGCCTGGTTATATTCCAAAAGAAAGTTTATTTATGAGTACTGAAGTTTGAATTTTATATAATTTTTATGTGCCTCAGGTATTTATCTTTTCTTCTCAACTCTTTAGCAAAGACAGTAGAAAGGATTTGGCTGACGGAGTTGCTAACTATAAATTACCTGCAGCTTCTTACTCCCCCTTGTCTTTGAAGGGCATAGTTTTGAAGGGTTCCTTAGGTTCCTTAGGGTCTCTTATTGCTCTTCTTGCTCCAGGTATACGCACACATTTTTAGTAGAAGTTGTTTGTGGTAATGAATCCCCATTAGCATTGTGTCAGTGTCAGCCTGTGGCTTGTTCTAAGTTCTTCTCTCTCCCTATGAGCAACAATAATAGTAGCTTGTTTCTGTTTGTTTCATTTTGTTTTGTTTTACTTGTTTTGTTTTGTTTTGAGACAGAGTCTCACTCTGTGATTCAGGCTGGCCTTGAATTTGTGGATGTAGCCCAGGCTGGCCTTGAACTTGTGGCAATCCTCCTGTCTCAGCCTCCCAAGTGCTGGGGTGACAGACCTGTGCCACCGTGCCCTGCAACAATAACATGTATTATTGACAGCACAATATTAGTTGTATTCATCGCATTATGTACATTATTATCAAGTCTCAACATCTTTGTTGTAGTAGGTATTATTAATATTTTGTAAATATTCTGATGTTCTGATGTTCAAAAATTAAGCAAATTCCCAAGACTGTGTGGTCTATGAAGGCTGCATGACCAACAAAGCTGATGGACCAATAACCAGTATTAAACCCTAAAGAATGAAGCAGCCAGGTGTGGTGGTACACAGCTGTCATCCCACCGTTCTAATAGGCTGAGGCAGGAGGAGTGGGAATTTGAGCTGATTGGATAAATTCAGTCAGATCCTTGTCTCAACATAAAAAAATAGAGACTAGAAAGAAAAACAGAAGACTAGGAGGGTAGGCGTGGTGGTGTGCACCCGTGATCCCATCACTCAGGAGGCTGAGGGAGGAGGGTTGCTGTGAGTTAGAAGCCAGTCTAGGCTGCATAGTCAGTTCAAGGTCAGCCTGAACTATGTAATGAGACCCTGACTCAAAAGAACAAAAAACCAACCAACAAACAAAAATCACTGGGGATGTAGCTCCTAGTGCAAAGATCCTGGGCTCAGTTCCCAGTACCCCCCAAAAAAAGTTCTTGGAGTTTTGAACAAATGTCTCTGCTATAATAGTATCAATTTTCATCATAGAAGGGCCAGGGATTTAGCTCAGTGGCATAAGCGCCTGCCTGGCAAGTACGAGGTCGTGAGTTTGATCCCCGGTACTGCAAAAAAAAAAAAAAAATTTCATCATAGCACCCAGTAGGGTCTGAAACAAGTCACTGACACGTAGTGCCATCAGTACAGATCCTGTACTCGGAGAAGGGGACCTGGAGACACTGGTGGTCTGTGATGACCAGGAGACAGCATGATAATAAAGCAACAGGTTAAAGCCCCTTCCGCTTGCCCTCCCCACCACCAGTGTCTGATCCCAGACCTGTTTCCGAGCCTCCTATCTGTGCTCAGTGGAAATGGTGATGTGAGTCGGTGTGATCTCATTCGGGAGATAAATAAAGCCACAGCGGGAGACCCAGCCCTGGCCACTGCCTCACTCCCCGGCCATTTCCTACTCTTGGGAGCGGAGGAGGGTGGGGGCAGAGCGGTGAGCTGTCCAGGAGAAGCAGGGAAGAAAAAAATGATGGACCCGGCTTGAAGGTCAGACACAGAGAAAGGGGCTGGGGGAGTTCTTGCCTCATCTCACCGGAGAGAAAAAATGAAAAGTATTTATTTTTTCCTTGGATGGTGGGGTTGAGGGGTCAGAACACAGGAAAAAGAGGCATGAAACGACACTGTGAGGGAGAAGCTGCCCAACCAATTCCATTTTTACAGAGGGCAAAGATCACACATCCAACTCAGGGAGAACAGAGATTTGAGGGGAGCTAACCCTTCTTCCTCCATGACAGGTGGATTTAGGAGTGAAGAAAACGAAAGGTCTTCAGCAGGCCACATTTCATTCATCTTTCCAAATTTAACCCTGTGGCCAGGTAAGGTGACCTATGCCTGTAATCTCAGCTGCTTAGGAGGCTGAGGCAGGAAGATCACAAATTTAATTACAGGTGTGTGGCACCACTGGTTCTTACAATGCTTTTTAAAAAATTCTATCTATCTATGTATTATCTATCTATCTATCTATCTATCTATCTATGTATTATCTATCTATGTATTATCTATGTATTATCTATGTATTATCTATCTATCTATCTATCTATCTATCTATCTATCTATCTATCTATCTATGTTTCTATAGTACTAGCGATTGAACCCAGGAACCCCAAGGATAATCTTTAAATATTTACTTATTTATTTGAGATAGGGTCTCACTATATCGTCCAGGCTAAGCTTGAACTTTCTAGGTAGCCACAGGCTGCCCCAAATGTGCCCTCTTCCTGCCTCATCTCCAGCACATCTGGGATGATAGGCGTGTGCCACCACACCCAGCTTCACAGCGCCTTCTGCTTACCTTGTGTGACCCCTGGTCTCGGCTTTGGAGCCCCCTGGTTGTCGAGAACCATGCCCCAGCTCTCAGGTTCTTTCCTGCCCCCCTCAATTTGTCCCTACAGCCAGCAGCCAGAGTACCTGGAGTACCTACAGACAAGAGAGCCAAGGTCTCCTCTTGGGGCTGCCAAGGGGTCCCCTCTTGCCTGCTTCCAGACAGGAAGGACATGGGTGGCCACAGAGTCTGGGCCAGTTCTTCTGGCCTCTGGAAATGCCACCTGCAGGGGCTTGGCACTGGTTTCCTTCCTTCTGTATGGGAAGAGGTGACAGTTCCCAGCTACAGGGCTTTCCCCTGGGTACCTCCAGGGGGTGGGGTGGGAACAGCTGCAGAGGGAGGGAAGCAGATCCAAGGAACCCCTTCTGGCAGCAAAGCTTCTCTTGAGCAGTTCGGACAACCTGGAGAGGGCCTGACCTCCACCAAGGCCTGGGAGTAGGGGCACTGTTAGCAGCGCCTGGTTCTTCCAAGCAGTTGGACACCTCAATAGTCAAAGTGGTCTCAGGAGGTGCATGACATCACTTCCCTCCCTGTCACTCTGCCAGCTTGGTGCACTAGATCTGGAGTGAGGCTTGTTTTCAAACTTAAGGGCAGCAACTAAAGCCAAACATAGTGGCACAAGCCTTTATTCCCGGCACTCTGGGAGGCTGAGGCAGGAGGACTGCAAGTTTGAGCCCAGTCTGGGCAATTTAATGACTTAGAGAGACTGTGTTTCAAAATAAAAAATGAAAAAAGTACTGGGCCCTTTCAAGTATCTTCCTGAAAGAATTAAAGATTCATATTACAGTGATTCATGCACATCCATGTCTACTGCAGCACAATTCACAATGGCTAAATCTTGGAAGTGGCCTATATGTCTTTGAACAGACGAGTGGATAGAGAACTACTCTACCAAGAAAAAGACAAACTTGAGTACTTTGAAGGGAAATGGATAGACCTTGAGACCGTCATGTTTTTGCTCTTGTTTTTGATGTTTGAGACAGGCTCGCACTGTGTAGTATAGGGTGGCTTTGAACTTGCAGCAATCCTGCTGCTTCACCCACCTCCTGAGTGCTGGAATTACAGGTGTGTGCCACCAGGCCTGGCCAGACAATAACGTCGAGTGAAATGAATCAGACACACGAGCTTAACCATTGCATGGTTTCTCTTCCATGAGAAACCCAGAATAAAGACAAAGAGCAAAATAAAGCATAGGTAACAGAAGTGATGGGATAGCTTATTCTCAGCAGGGAAGGGAATCAGAGAGAAGACGGAGGGAGGGGTAAGACAGCAGAAGAATAAGGGATGAGAGGAAAGGAATTGAGGTGCGTTAGATACATGAGCCAGCTCTACTTGAGGCATGTAAACATTATGTGCTGCACACACGTACTAATAAACTAAAAGGAAAGAGAGAAGGGCTGGGGATGTGGCTCAGTGTGAAGGATTCGATCCTCAGCACCACTAAAGCCAAAGCCAAATAAACACAGAAAAATAAAACCACCATTTGGGAAAGAGGGTCAGAGAGGAGCGAGACGGGCTTGGAACCTTTGCTCTGCTTCCTGTTAGTGACATCGGGTGAGACCTAGTCCTCCATGCCCGTCTCAGAGAGACAAAGCACGGCCCTTCCTCACTCGGAGCGGTTCCCGCCCCCTGGACTCCGGGACTCCTCTCCCTCCACTCTCTACTTGGCCCTTGGGGGTGACTCTGAGGCTGTTTTCCTTCTTCCCTTTCTGAATCTCCTGAATGTTACATCAGCCTCCAAGGACCAAACCCTTTGGGTGAAGTTTCTCTTGAGGTGTTCGGCATACTCTAGCCAGTTATACAAGCACATGTCATGCATGTTGACTGTGCACATGACACACACAGAGACACACACACGCATGAATGCTTGTGCATGAGTGCAGACAGACACACACACACACACCCTCATTCGCCCTTCCACTGGAATGTAAGTTCCTTGAGGACAGGAAGTGTATCTTTTTTGTTTTTGAGGTGCAGTCTACATTGACCATAGGGAGCTCCCTACTTCCTATTATCTGTCTCATGGGCACATGTGATTCTCATGCCTCAGCCTCCCTAGTAGCTTGGACTACGGACACGCACCCAGTAGAAACAGTACTTGCTTTTCTTTGTTCAGCTTCCTGCTAAAGGATGGTCTCTTTATGTACCAGGAAGAGCACTGGACTGGGAGACAGGAAATCCAAGTTATAGACCTGACTGTGGGGAGCTTACCGTGTACCCAGCTGTTCCAAAAGTTTGGGCCCCGTAACTGACCCACTGTTTTTTTGGGTTTTGGTTTTGCTTTGCTTCGTTTTGTACCGGCAATTGAACTCAGGACCTTCTGCTTGTCAGGTAGGCACTTGTGCCACTGAGCTACATCTCCAGCCCTGGGTCCAGTAACTGAGCTCAAGCAGTGCTCTGAGGCCTGGATGACTGTGATGCCCTGTTCTGAAGTTCTAAGAACCCTGCTCGCCTTCTCTTCCTGACCCAGGCTGGCCTGCGGGTACTGCCCATGAACAGAGCCGCCCCTCAGCTGTGCCTGGAAGACAGAGCCCCGGAGCCCCAGAGCCCAACTCGCCATTGCCTGTCAGTCATCAAATCTACAAAACAGCTGGAGGAAGAGGAGGAGGAGGAGGCGGAGGAGGAGGAAAGGGAAGAAAATCAGACCGCGGGGAATAGCTTCCATGCTGTACCTCTCCGAAGGGTGGGCGCTTTCCGAGCCCACAGCCACGCCCATGACCCCTTCAAAAGACATAGCTGGGGCCCTGGCAGGGAGTTCCAGTACCCACTGAGCAGGTAAGGCCAGGGCTCTCCTGTGCTTATCTCCTCCCATCCCTGGGCCCCAGAACAGGCTGTCGAGAAGAAAATTCCAGAGCTTAGGAGGCTGAGGCAGGAAGATCTTGATTTCCAGGCCAGTCTAGGCCACATACTGAGTTCAAGGCTAGCCTGAACTACACAGCAAGACCCTGTCACAAACAAATGAATGAACAATGACAAGGACTGAAAAGACTTGGGCCTTTAGTCCCCCCCCCGGAGAACTGTTTCTGAGTTTTGGGGGCTTTTTTCCTCTCTTTTTAAAAATTAAGTTTATTGGTAAATGTTAGGTATACATAATGATCACATTCATTATAGGGAATTTGTATCTGTGCATGATATAACTTGATTCCTTTTTTCTTCCATTCCCCTACCCTCCCTTCAAGCTTTGGCTATGTAGTTCAGGCTGGGCTTGAATTCATTATGTAGCCTAGGCTGACTCAAACTCATGCTGACCCTCCTGTCTCAGCCTCCTGAATGCTGTGACCCCAGGTGTGTATCACCATATTCAGTTCTTCCCCTGAAAATTAGAACCCAGCCTATTATAAGCCATGGGGGGATGGCTTTCCGAAACAGGGCTATTACAGTGCCTCTAGCTCCTTTTTAACTGATGTCAAGAGCAGGCTGTGGGAGTGGGAATGTAAAGCTGGGGGAAGTTATAGGACTTTTTTTTTCATTACTGGGGGATTGAATCTAGGATTTTGTACATTGTCAGACTATTTTATTTTATTTTTTGCTACCAGGAATCGAGCTCAAGACTTCATATTTACCAGGCAGACACTGTGCCCCTCAGCCGTATCCCTGGCCTTATTTTTTATTTTGAAACAAGGTCATGCTAAGCCATCCACACTGAGGTTGAAATTGGGATCTTCTTGCCTCAATCTTCCAGAGTACAGGGACTACGGTCTTGAGCCACCACACCTGGCTGACATGTAACCCCTAATGCTCCACCTCCTGTTTGGGTTTCATAGAGCCATAGGACCATGTCAGAGATGGAGGGAACTCAGACACAGTATGACCCAACTGTCATATAGGCCAGAACACTTTCGGAAGTTTCTTGGGTGAAGTGGGTTCAGAGTGTGGCCCTGGGCCTGCTCCGGTCTCGTTCCTGCTTCTAGGCTGAGGCCCGTCCAAGATGTCTCAGACTAACCCAGTGCAGCGCTGCAACGGGGGGCAGCAGTTCTCACTCAGAGCTGTGCTTATGCTTTGGCTCAACTCTTCCCCATGCCCTGGAAAATCCCTGACCACTTCCCCAAAGGCAGAGGAAGTCAGAAAGAGAAGGGGCAGTGGCCCTTGTGCAGAGTTTAGTCTGCGCCGTCCTTGCCAGGGGCCTGCTGGCCATGGAAAGGCACTGTTGCTCTGCTTGGGCAGTGGCCCCTGTGGACACGTCCCCTTAGGTCTGGTGAGTGGAGCAATGGGCATGGCTGTTGGGCTGGGGGGTGGCGGGGAGAGGATCGTACACCTTGTTCCATAACTGGCTTGGGTGGGAACTCAGGCAAGAAGCAACGCCTGCAAGTTTATGGACCTTCCTGTGAGCAGCAGGAACGCACTAGTACCCTTTGCGTGGTGCCACCTGTTGCTCAAGGGTTTCATGTCACCCATCCTTCAGAATCAGGCAACAGTTCTGTGCCTTGGGTCGAGAAGGAAGGGACCCTTACTCACCATTTAGCTGAGGAAGCCCAAGGGAGGCACCAGAAACCAGGCAAGGCGTGAAAATCCAGCTGGCCTTTCCACTCCTGCAGCGGTCCAGGTCTTCCGGAGAGCAGTACCCACTTTGGCCAGCAGGGGCCAGCCCTGCCCGCAGGCAGTCCTACATGCTGCTGCCTAGTCCAAAGGGAGGCTGGGCCCATTTGAGTCCAGGCTGCTCCCAGGCAACAGGAAGGGCTGGGAGGGGTGGTGGGCACACAATAGGGCTGGGCCGAGGCAGGTTCCTCCTGGTGGCCATCACTGGCCATGGGCTACACAGGACAGTGGCGGCCATGTGTGTTTCAGGAGGCTGCAGACCTCGGGATGCCCAGACCACGAGGGAGCCCACTCACTGCAGGGCCACGCGGAGCTGGACACCCTCCTGGGACCGCAGCAGCAGGGCAGCCAGCCCTGTCACCGGGTAGGTCCCACACAGGCCCTGGCTTCTGCTCTGCGTCCACCTGGCCAGCCGCTTCCCTGTGCCTCTTCTGTCCTGTCAGCCTTTGGGTCTCTGTGCCCAGTGTCACCTACTCCATCTGTGCCCTCTGCCTGTTGTCTGCTTCCCTGATTTGTGTACTCTGTACCAAATTAGATCTCTCTCTCTCTCTGCCTCTGCCTCTGTCTCTTTAAGACTCTTCCTTTTTGTGTCAGTGTCTGTGCTGTGGGTGTCTCTGTTCCTCTCTCCCTAAAAAAAGCCCCTGTTCCTTTCACTGAGAATTATGTCTGTCTGTGGGCCTCGAGTTCCCTCCCCACTTGGAACTGCACTTGCCAGGATGCATCTCTGTTCTCTGAAAAGGCCACCAGTTCTTTAACAAGAGCCCTGGGACAGCGAGGCTGCCCAGCCTTCCAGTTTGAGGGCCCAGAGCTGGGATGCGTGGTGCCTCAAACCAGGATCTGAGAACACATGGGCTCTGCTGACATGGCCAGGTGTGCCGACGTCTCTGCCTGCATGGAATTCTCCACCCCAGCTGCCGAAGGTCACTTCCCCCCCAGCTCAGCCTGGGCCCAGGGTCCCAACGCATCTCATTATTGAGAAGGGGACCACTGTCAGGGAAGGGGACCACCGTCAGGGAAGGAGACCAGGAGAAGGGGACCACCAGGAGAAGGGGACCACCATCAGGGAAGCAGTAAGAACACACTGTTATCCCATCCACCATCAGGGAAGCAGTAAGAACACACTGTTATCCACCTGCTTTTATCCATCTAAATCTGTGCATGTGTCTCTCCCCCAAGCATCACACACACACACACACACACACACACACACACACACACACACGTGCACACACACGCACACACACACGCACACACATCCAGACACACTTTAAGGGGCTAGAGTACAAAGAATAGGATTGTGAGCAGGGCAGGGTGGTGCAGAAAATCACATGTGGTGCAGGTTCTCACCAGGCCCTTAGTGAGACCCCGTCTCAAAATAAAATATAAAAATGGGCTGTGTGGGGCCGGGGATTTAGCTCAGTGGCATAAGTGCCTGCCTTGCAAGCAGGCGGTCGTGAGTTCGATCTCGGGCAATGATTAAAAAAAAAAGGGCTTTGGATGTAGCTTAGTGTGAAGGCCCTGCGTTCAGTTCCTAGTACCCAGAAAAGAAACTTAAAAAAAAAAAAAGAAAAGATCTTGAAGTCGGACTGACTCCTAGATTCTTCATTTATCAGCTGACAGTTTATCTTACTGAAACTCCCAGTAATAAAACCCTGAGTTCTTTGCTTTGTTTCTTGAGCTTTTGCTGTTGCCCAGGCTGCTCTCAAGTCCTGCACTTAGCTGATCTCTTGCCTCAGCCTCCTGCCTGCTGGGATTATAGGTTTCCACCATTCCTGGCTCTAAAGCTATTTTTATTTTTTGTCTTTTTGAGGCAGGGTCTCACTATGCAGCCCAGGCTGGCCCTGAATTCACTTCAGAGCCCCTGCTGGCTTCAAACTCACAGGGATCCCCTTATCTCCGCCTCCCAAGTGCTGGGATTACAGGGGTGCACCACACTCCCAGCTTTATTTTGTTTTTATGGGTACCAGGATCAAACTCACGACTGCGTGCTTGCAAGGCAGGCGCTTATGCCGCTGACCTAAATCCCCAGCCCTGTTTTTGTTTTTTGAGACAGAATTTTACTATGTAGTTCAGACTGGTTTTGAATTCACTGTGTAGTCCCGGCTGGCCTAGGATTTACAGTTTTATCCTTCTGGGTCAGCCTCCCAAGTGCTGGGGTTACAGGTGTGGCCCCCCCAAAACCCTATCTTTTAAGGTTGCGATTCGATTTTTTTTTTTTTTTTTGGTGCCAGGGATTGAACTCATGACCTCACATTTGCCAGGGAGGTACTTATGCCACTGAGATAAACCCCCGGCCCCTGCAATTCGATTTTTTAAAAAATGTATAGCCAGTTAGTTAGAACTACTTTGAAGGCTCAAGTAGGAAGATGAGCTTAGGAATTTGAGGTGAGCCTAGACAATAAATATAATGAGACCATGTCTCAAAAAAAAAAGTTAAGATTCCTGGTCCAAACTGGGAATAGTGGCACATGCTTCAACTCGGCAGACTGAGGCAGGAGTTTCACCTAGGTTGCATATCAAGGTCAAAGCCAGCCTGAACTGCATGATGAGACCCTGTCTCAAAAAATAAGGCAAAACAAGACTATTCTTGGTCCAGAGGCTGGTATACAAAATGAAGTGTGTGTGTGTGTGTGTGTTGTTTTTTGTTTTTGTTTTGAACAAGCTTTCACTGTGCAGTCCAGGCTGGCCTTGAATTTATGGTGATCCTCCTGCCTCAGCCTCCCGAGAGCTGAGATTACTGGTGTGCACTACTACATCCAGCTCTGAATTGTTTCGTTTTGATTTTGTTTTTTCCTTTCCTTCCCTTCCCTTGTAACGCTTTACCTCTCTTACACTTGCTTCTCCCCCAGCATGATCTGTTCTCTTCTTTTCCTTTTTCTCCTCCTGTTTGCCTCCTGCTATGATTCTGCTCTTCCCTTCATCTCTGATAAATCTCCCCCTTCATTTCTCTGCCTTTCTGTTTGGAGTTGTTTTTCTTTTTTGCTACAATACTCCACTGAAGTCCTGAGACTAAGCCCAAGATTCATTAGACTAAACCAAGGGGCTGCAGGCTGACTGTTCATGAGCCAAATCAAGCTCCAAAATTTATTTTCTTTGGCCACTGTGATGCTTATGCTTTTTAAAATTCAGATGTCCTTAAATGGGACCTGGGCTCTCTAGTTTGCCAGAGTTGTTAATAGTTTCTGTTGTATTTTTCCTTATGCCTTTTTCATATGATATCATAAACAAGAGCCAGGTATAAGGAGGGTGTGGTGACATATTCCTGTAACCCTAACATTTGGGAGGCTGAGGCAGGAGGATTCAAGGCCAGTTTGAACTACATATCAAAATGCTGTCTCAAAAAGTCGGAAAAAAAAAAAAAGAGCCAGGTATGGTGGCACCCACCTATAATTCCAACACTTGGGAAGCTGAAGCAGGAGAATTGCTCCAAGTTTGAGGCCAGCCAGGGCTACATAGTGAGTTCAAGACCTGATAATTATACCCAATAAATTATCTACCCATCTCAAGACCTAGACCCTCACCAATAGCTTTACCTTTGCTCATGTGATCTCCCTTTCTCTTATTCCCTTGCCTTCCTACTAAAGGTCATCAATATCCTGAATTTTGTGTATTACTAATTTATCTGATTCTGGGATCAAACTCAGATCTTCATCAAGTATTCTATTACCAGCCGTTAAAAATTACTTTAACATACTCGGGAGGCTGAGGCAGGAGTTTCTCCTTGAGTTCAAGCCTTACAGATTACAGATGACACAACTAGTTGAGAGGCTATAACAGGCAAGTTTAGAGCAGTTTATTAAGACCCTGCCTCAAAATGAAATATAAAAAGGGCTGGGGATGTAGTCCAGAGGTAGCGTTACTCTGAGTTCAACCCTTAGCACCAGAAAAAAAAATTGTTTTAGCATAAAATATGCCTTAATGTTTTATTTTTGTTTCTGAGGGGTTTTGTTTTTTCTTGCTTTGTCTTTCTTCATTTTCTTTCTTTCTTTCTTTCTTTCTTTCTTTCTTTCTTTCTTTCTTTCTTTCTTTCTTTCACACTAGGACTCAAACTCAAGACGTTGCACTTGCCAGACGGGTGCTTGTGCCACTGAGCTATTTCCCTTGCCCTGTTTCTGAGTTTTACAGCAAGGATGTCATGTTGTACAAAATTTTATACAACTTGCATTTTCGTTCAACCTTGCTTTTCATTTTTATTTCTGTTGCAAATATAATCTGTTCATTTAAATTTTATACTTCCATTGATAGATATTTGGATAGTTTTCTTTCTTTGTTACTGTCTTAGTTACTTTTTGTGTTGCTAAGACAAAATACCCAACACTCAAAGCTAAAGAGGGAAAGATTTATTTGGCTCACGTTTTGTAGAGATTTCAATCCATAATCAGCTGGCTCCAAGCAAGGTGGTTGCAGAGGGGCAGCTGTAAAAGAGAAACAGTTCATGGGTCCCACAAGATAGCAAAAGTAACAAGGGAAAAAGACAAGCCTCTTTCTGTCCCTTATGCTGTACGCAGGTTACCAGACCAACGGCAGGTGTAGCACTCATACCCCTAATCCTAGCCAGAACTATGCCAAACCAATCAGTGGACTAATTTACTACTCAGGCATCCTTGATCCCAGCATCACACACTCTAGATTCAGCCACCTCTGAAAAGCCCACCCCTTCATGACTGCATGAGGTTTTGGGGGAACATCTAGGCACAAGCCATAACAATTATCACGAAGAATACCACTGTGAACAGTTTTGTATACAATGACACATTTGCCAGAATTTCTTCAGGGTATAAACCTCAGAGTAGAATTGTGGTGCTGTAATATGCATGTTTGCATTTGCCAAATATGGCAAATTGTTTTCTATTCCCATCTCAGCACGATATGAATTCCTTCTGATTTATGTCCTACTCAACCTTTTGTGACATCAGACTTTTTCTTCTCTTCTTCCTCCTTCTTCCTCTTCTTCTTTTACTTCTTTCAGTGCTAGGGATTGGACCCTTCTCCCTGAGCCATATCCCCAAGCCTTTTTTATTTTGAGACAAGATCTCACTAAATCACTAAGTTGCTCAGGCTGAGCTCCGGTTTATGATCTTCCTGCCTCAGCTTCCCAGTGTTGGGAGTTCAGGTATTTGCCACCATACCTGGCTCATTACCATCTTAATTTGAATTATTATTACAAATATACTTGCAAATGTCTTCATGTGTGAATGGATATGTGTTTCCTTTTCTGTGGCGCTTCTGTTTACGTTGTTAGTCTTTTTTGTGTGTGTGTGCGCATGTTTTTGAGACAGTCTCCCTATGCAGTTTAGGCTGGCCTTTAGCTCACTTTGTAGTCCAGAAAGGTCACAAATTACAAAAATCCTCCTTCCTCAGCCTCTCAAATGCTGAAATTACAGGCATGGGCCACCATCCCTGGTTAAGACTGTACTTTTTTCTGTCAAGTTTTTAATTTTAGCCATTCTACTGTTGTATTTTAGAAGTGTTTGATTCTGATTTTAATTACATTTTCCTGTTGATAAATGATTTTTTTTATCAGTACCAGGGATCAAATTCATGACTGCGTGCTTGCAAGGCAGGCGCTTATGCTACTGAGCTAAATCCCCAGCCTGATAAATGATTATTTTATTTTCAATAAGTTTATTTTCCTGATGGAGAAGTCATGTCAGGCACACTTTTCTGTTTTGTTTTTTTTTTTAAATCAGGGATTGAACTCTAAACCTCACACTTGCCAGGCAGGCATTTATGCTGCTGAGCTAAATTCCCAGGCCACCTCTTTTCTGTTTTTGTTGACCTCCTGACTAGATCTTTTTGTGATAGTGGGTCTCGTTCAATTTCATATGTGCTGGATTTGAATCTTTTTTTTTTTTTTTTTTTTGGTACTGGGGATTGAACTCACAACTTCAGGCTTGCCAGGCAGTCGCTTATGCCACTGAGCCAAATCCCTGGCCCTGAGTCATTTTTTAGATATGCATATTGCAAATATTTTCTCCCAGTCTATCACATTTTTACTTTCTTAATATCCTATTTTAATGAGCATGTGTTCTTAATTTAGACCAAGTATTGTATAGTTGATCAGTATTTTATTTATTTACTTGTTTTTTGTCAGTTTTTTAAAAAAAATTGCCAGTATTTTAATGGTTAGTACTATTTGGTCATATTGAAGAAATTTTAATAAATAAAAAAATTTAAAAAAAAGAAATCTTGCCTGTACTAAAGAATGTCACCATTTTCTCCAACGATTTCTTCTAGAAGCATTATTATTTTAGCTTTTTACATTCAGATATGTGTTTTTTTCAATTTTTGTGTTTTATAAAGGTCAAGATTTTGTTTTGTTGTCCCATATAATTACTAGTTGCTCTATTATCATTTATTTTAAAAACCGTACTTTTTCAGTGACTGGTTGTGGTATCTTTGTTGAACATTATTTGTGTGAGTCCATCTTTAGGCCCTTATTTCTCTTCTCTCTTTTCTTTCTTTTTGTTTTGTTTTGCTTCTTATTGTGGTGTTTTGAGACAGGGTCTTGCTGTGCAGTTCAGGCTGGCCTTCGACTCACTCTGGAGCCCAGGCTGGCCTCGAACTCAAGGTGACCCTACTGCTTCTGCCTCCCAAGTGCCAGAATCATAGGCAAGTGCCACGATGCCAGCTTTTGGGGTGTTTAAAAAGCTACTACAGTTTGGTAATGTTTTGTTTGGGAATTTTGAACTTATGGCTCATAAATTTTTTTCTGTTTTACTGTCCATTTGTAGCTTGAGAATCAAGGATATACTTGCCTTGCAGAAAGAGTTGAAGTATTTCTGTTTTTATTTTTCTTTTCTATTATTTGGAAGAATTTTTAGATGTTGGTGGTCTGTACTTGAAAGATTTCCTCAAAGTGTTTTGTTTTTTTTTTTTGGTACTGGGGGATCGAACTCATGACCTAGCGCTTACCAGGCAAATACTTATGCCACTGAACTAAATTCCCAAATTCCCAGCCCTCCCCAAAGTGTTTCTATCTTATTTTACTTATAGGAAGATTACTGGGCACAGTGGTGCATGCCTGTGTCCCAGCATTGGGAAGGCTGAGGCAGGAGGATTGCTGCAAGTTTGAGGCCAGCCAGGGCTGCAAAGTGAGTTCAAGGTCAGCCTGAACTGCACAGCAAGACCCTGTGAAAGCCTGTCTCAAAGAGATGAAGAAGAAAACATTAAAAAAAGGAAGATTTACTGATTCCATTTCTTTTTCTTCCTTTCTGTCTTTTTTTTTTTTTTTTTTTTTTGTACCAGGGATTGAATTTACAACCTTGCACTTAGCAGGCAAGTGCTGGCCCCTTATTCCATTTCTTTAACAAGATCCTTCAGACTTTCTTCTTCTTCCTGGTTGAGCTTTGGTATATATATTTGTGTGCTGTTCTTTAGTAAGCCTGGTTTGTTTGCATTGCAACATTATCAGTGTGAAGTTATAGGTAGTATTCCTTTTAATGCACTGCTTGTTCTGTACTTAGAGCCCCTTCCTTTTAAGTTTATTTGTGCTCTTTCTCTTTATCTCTTTTATCAAAGGGATTCTATTTGCCTATTCTTTTTTTTTTTTTTTTTGTACCGGGGATCAAACTCACCACCTCATGCTTGCCAGGCAGGCGCTTATGCCACTGAGCTAAATCCCCAGCCCTCTTTGCCTATTCTTAAAGCACAACTGTTGGCTTTATCAATCCCTTCTATCTTACCTTTGTTTACTAGTTAATTGATTTTATCTCTATTATATGCTTTCTTCTGGTTTGTTCTATTCTTTTTCTAACTTCTTAAATTGGTGAGATCATTAATTTCAGTTATTAAAATTTTTTTTGTCTTTTTTTGAGACAGAGTCTCTCTGTGTGGTTCAGGCTGGCCTTGAGCTCACTGTGTAGCCCAGGCTGGTTTGGAACTTACAACGATCCTCCTGCCTCAGCCTCCCGAGTGCTGGGATTACAGGCGTGAGCCACCGCGCCCGGCTAATACTATGTCCATCATGAGAAGTTGGTACATGCACCTAATATGTTTTAATTCTTTCATGTCATCTTTTCCTTTCCTCCTTTCCCCTCCTTCCATATCTTGGTCTCATTATCATTTGCAAAAGTTTGAGTTCCCTATTTCCTATGACCTTATTTTGCTCCTTATTTATACCTTGAGTTTCTCATATAAGAGAAACTTTTTGGTATTTAAGCCTGAATGCCTAATTTATTTCTTTTAGTATTATGGTCTCAAGGTGCACCCTTTTTCCCACACATGGCTCAAGTTTATCTTTTTTATTTAAGGTAGGGGCTCACTATGTAACTCTGGCTTTGAGGCTTTGCACTCACTAGGTAGCCCTGGCTGGTCTCAAACTCACAATCCTGTACCTCAGCCTCTTGAGTACTGGGATTACAGACACGTCCCTCGATACCCACCTATTCTTTTTCATAACAGAGTAGTACTCTACTGTGTACAAATACATTTTCTCTGTTCATCTGTTGACGGACATATAGACCACTTCCAAGATTTAAACTATTGTGAATTATGCTCCTATCAATATGGGTTTGCAAGTATCACTATAATAAGATGGCTTTAACTCTTTTAGGAAGAGCCCTAGAAGGGGAGTAGATGGTGGAATGTAATACAAACCTTTCAAGGCTACAAACTGCCCTTGAAATACCACTTTGGGTATCTTCTACATGTTGTGATCTTTTTTCCCCTCCTCTTTTGGTAGTTGGGGGGATTGAATCCAGGGCCCTCCCACTGAGCTTTTTCAATTTGAAAAGAAGATCTCATTAAACTGCTTAGGCTGGGGTCAGGGATATAGCTCAGTAGCATAGTGCCTGTGTGGCAAGTCTGAGGTCCTGAGCCTGATTCCCAGTACCCACATAAATAAACAGGCCAGCAAACAAATAAATAAGTCTTCACCCTAGTGCAGGGGTGACTTCAGAGAGAGGAGAGGGTGGGGGCCTGGGGCAGCCACAGGGGGAGGGAGGTGGCTTAAATAGACAGAGAGGTCAGATAGACTGAGCACAAACCAGTGATCCTCCTCACCCAGCTAATCTTTTGTGTCTTCATTGTTCCACTCAGGTTTGTAAGATTCATTATTATTATTATTATTATTATTATTATTATTGGTACCAGGGATCAAACTCACAATCACGCACTTGCAAGGCAGGCGCTTATGCCGCTGAGCTAAACCCCCAGCCCTCATCCATATTATTAAGCAAGATGTGATTTGTCCCTTTTTATTTTGAGTAGTATTTCAATGTATTCGCTATATTACAGATTCTTTATTCAGTCTACTAAAGAGAAACATCTGGTTATTTGCTAAGATCTCCATGATACAGATTATTTGACATGTGTTAAAATTTGTCTTATAACCTAATAATATGTGGCCAGTTTTTGTAATGCTCCATGCAGATTTGAAGGAAAATAAGATATCTAAAGCTTGGGCACAGGTTATGAGTATTTTTATTCCCTGTTACCTTAGCCCAGACTGCCTCGGTTTACTACATTATCTGTCTGGCCACTATACGTTGAGTTTGTAGTCTCTGGAAACCATTCAGGACAAATCTTTTCTAAGGAGAAAGCCGGACATACCGTGTATACACAAGGCAAAATATCACAAGGTACTCCCATGACTATGTAAACCACTATGTATAAGTTTAAAAATACTTTTAGAAAGGGGAAAGCCTGTGTTTACCACAGCAGAGCAATGGTTGAATGGCAGGAATGACTCCCCAGCTACCACAAGTGGAATATCCCAGATGTGTGGGGAGTGGGGAAGGCTGGAAGGGCTGGATTTGAAGAGCAACCAGAGGTCTCCAAGAGGAGACCATGGGTGGGAGAAGATGAGTGAAAGAAATTTCTGCATGAAGATTCTCCCATGATTCCAGGGCCAGGGCTCCTGGCATCCATCCACAGGCTCTGTGGACCACCTGCCTACCCACATGCTTTGCAAGTCTGTATCAATGAGTGGCATCAACTACCTCCTGGACTACTCCGATCCAGAGGGTGAGTGAAAGCGGGGAGCGAAGCAGTGGTGCCCCTTCCCCAATCCTCTTCACCCCTGGTCCTCAGAACCAACTGCTTAGAGTCCAAATGTCCTAGGTTATCTCCGACCACACAATCTTGGAACCCCCACAAATGCCTTGATTTAAATGAGGTCTTAATTCAGGACTCTGACTTCCAAGACTCCCCTGTCACTGAAGGGGAGGCCTAGGACAGTGAGGTTCTCCAGCCTGCTCCATCACTAGAGGTGGAGGACAGTTCCCGCTCAAGACAGAAAACTGGGACTTCAGTGTGAAATCTCAGCTTACCCCGTGCACCTGAGACACAGCCAAAGCATCGGCCTTCTTCCCAGAACCCTGGTTCCAAATTCTTTAGCCCTGCTCTGCTCAGACGCCGCCCTTGGTTCCTGCTCCCCAGCACCCGCCCTCAGGAATGGCGTCACAGGCACCTGCAGCCCGGGAACCTGATCCAGGTGGAGGGGGAGGGGGAGGCAGCCCTGGGCGCCTTTGTCTGGCTTTAGCTAGACCTGGACACTTCTCTTGTCCTTTTGTATTGGCAGGAAATTTGTCCCAGTCCTCTGCCACTGACCTGGGCACTCGGTGAGTTTGGGGATCTCAGAGCCCTTCAAAGGCCTAGATGTGGGAGGAGGGATGGGTCTGGGCCTTGGATCGTGTAGCCCCAAGGGGGTCTATCTGCTCCTGGAAATACTGTTTCCCTTAACCTTTTTTTTTTTGTACCGGGGATCAAACTCACGACCTTGCACTTGCCAGGCAGGAGCTTATGCTGCTGAGCTAAATCCCCAGCCCCCCTTAACATTTTTGATTAAAGACCTCCAAGTAGCCTCCAGTCTGAGATGCACAAATTTACCCTTCTCCTGAGCTTCAAGATAGCCCCAAGTGATAGGGTGTGAAACTAGGGAAACGAAAGGAGTAGCCTGTGTCAGTGAGACAGAAGAGTGTCCCTCACTGTCAGTAGGACATAATTGTGAGTGGTGATGGACCTGTGGGACCCTTGGTTGGGGCTCTGGATGGCTGAGACACTTGACCAGTGGAAAATAGCCCTAGGAGTGTGATGTCAGGGCTACAGAGCTTCCAGGGAAGATAGGGCAGTTCAGGAATCAGAAGAGAGGCCGGGAGATCTCACTAACCATGTAAACAAGCACGTGAAATCAGCACCTGTTTATTTGGTGCCTCTGGCTGAGGCCCCAGGAGCACTGGCAGCACTCTAACACCGTGTGGCTGAGTGACCAAGTAGTGGGCCCTTTAAGATAACAGGCTCTGATTTGTGGTCCTGAAGTTCTCCAGCTGACACATCCTCCTGGCTCTAGTTTAGGATTAGCTCATGGGATGGGGCTGATGAAATCCCAGGAAATTCAGTCCTTACTGGCTTTAGGCCCAGAGGCCCTTTCCAGACAACAGAGGGTCCGCACACAGGGTTCTTGTTCTGAGAGGAGAAAATGCCCCCCTGGAGGGACCTCACCCAGTTCCACTTCCGTTGGGGAGTAGAGAGAGAGGAGATTGGACCCTTCCAGCCTGTCCAGTCTGTCCTGTCCAGTCCATTCCCACCCAGAGCCCGGATTAGGTAGGAGGGCAAGTCTGCTTGGATCTGGGAGGAGCTTGGAGTCTTCCTCAGAAGTAAAGGGGCTTGGAAACTTGAAGAGCCCAGATCCGGGATTTAGGAGGTGGGGGTTGTTTTTCTTCCCATCCTTTCTCTCTTTCCCTCACTCTTTCTCTCAAAGCCTGTCTTCCTATCTCCAGTTCCTTTTTCATCTCTGTCTCCATCTCCATCTCTTAATCTTTTCTTTTGCTCTCGGCAGCTGCAGCCAGCTGGAAGGAGGCTTGGGCACCTGGGCAGGCTCCTCCTTGCGACGGACCTTGAGCTTCCTCTTGGGCATGACCGGCAAGGCCAAGGTAGGAGTCGGTGGGGGGAGCGGGAAGCCGATCATGTCACCCTTTCCTACCTCTCCCCATTACAGACTCAGGGCAGTGACTCAGATTTTAAGAGAACATATGCCATCTCTCCCATCCTGTATCTGGGTCCCAGTAAATCACCTATTTTTTGTTTTCCTGTGTCTTCAGTTTAGAAACCAGCTGTGAACAGCTGGAAGAGGAAAAGGGGCAGGAATCTCAGAAGCTGAAGAATGACCTAGTTCTCCCTCACTTTAGCCCTCATGTAACTAAGAGGGGGCAGCAGGAATCTTACCCACTGGATATAATAATTACAGTAATACTTTCTTCTTCATGGAATATTAGAGTTTGCAAAGAACTTTTACACTCATAATTTTATGGGTGGATACAGCAGCCGAAGAAGTTGAAATAAGCCCATAGGCACTGTAAAAGCTAGGAAAATATATGATTATAAAGCAGATGCTCACAGTACATGTGTGGTCAAGTGCATTCTGATCCCAGGGAGTGGAGCACATTGTTCTTTTCCTTGTCACCAACCCTCAGTTCTGGTGAAAACAGCAGCTCTGCCTGCAGCTTGAATTTATTTCCACTTACTTTATTTACCAGCAGAATAAGCCACACCCCTTTTCCTCTAATAATTTCCCCAAGTTTGCATGTGCTTCCTAACCTGGGCAGCTTCTGAGCACTGAGAGAAAGGTATCATCCTCTTCACCTGAAGGGCCAAGTGATTCCCCCCCAAAGTAAGGCTGCCTGCATGCATCTCCTAAAACTCCAGCTCCAGCCAGGGCTCCTCAGGGCCAGCCTCTGAGGTCAAACTCCCTTCTTCCCGGTGGGCTGGAAGCAAGTCTTGTTATTGGCACCTTCTCCACACAGGTGAGGAACAGAGGCAGGAGACAAGGCTGTCTCAGAACAGCAGTTGGAGAATCTTAGAGAGCTGGACTCCTTCTCTTCTGGGGAGCAAAGATCTCTAGAAAACAAAACCAACCCAGAGCCTTTGGAGCTGGAGTCCCCTCTGCTGACCGACACTGTCAGTTGGGGAAGGAGAGTGCAGTGAGAACTGTCCTCTTCCCTGCAGTAGGAATGCAGCAGAAAGCTGGTACTGCCTAGGGGACATCCAGATCAGTCTCCTTGCTCACCCAAGGCCTTAACAGCCAGGCAGGAGGTTCAGTGACCTGGCCAAGGGGAACAGCGGCAAAGCCATGGCACCCACACAACCGACAGGAAAGAGCTAGAATAAGTCAGTGTGAACAGTGTAGCCAGTGGGCCCTTCTTCAGCGGAGTCACTGGCCCCGTGTTCCTGTTTGCCTGTCTGCCATGCCCTGGTCCTCCCTGCTCTTGCCCTCACGAATGTGGATGCCCACTTCACTTACTCTCTCCTGGCCCTGTGGCCAGCAGGTAAACACCAGGGCAGGGCTGGTGGGAAGCTCTGTCAGGCAGCAAGAAAAGGAAGTGGCTCATTCCTTCTCATCAGACCAACATCACACAGTTGGCAAAACACTTTCCTAGAGGTCATCTTGTGTAACTCAGGCAAAGATAATCTCCAGTTTACAGATAAGATAACATATAGACTGCCTGCTTATCCAAGATCGCACAGCTGAGATCTTGGGGCTCTGCCACCATTTTGCCTCTGCCTCTCAGTTCAGCCAATACCCAGGCCCAGCCCTCCTTTTATCCCACCAGTTTCTGCTGGGTGCCCCTGCTGGTAGTTATGCCTCAATTACCCCACCCTGAACAGGCCAGGTCCAGCGTAAGGAGAAGGAATGCAGACCTCTGCTGGACAGTGCAGAGCCAGGGCCCTGGCAACTCTAGGACTCTTGCTGCTCACTGGCTGCCAAGTCTGTGACAACTGAGTCCTTACCTGGAACTTTCTCTCTAGTCCCGAACAAAATTTCTTTTTCTCTGTACTCCCTGGAGGTAGGGGGTGCGGGGAGAAATGCTGTATGCTGGGAACTGAGCACAGGGCATTGTGCATGCCAGACAAGCGCTCTACCACTGAACTGCTCCCCAGACCTCAGACCCTGAAATGGGAGGAGCACATTGTCAAGTTAAAAGGGCTAAAGGAGGCGGTGGCCACTTTTAGTTTCTGGAAGACACTGTTGCCTTTGTGAATATAACAATTTCTGAAAATCTGGAACATGTTACTGGATAGGAGTAGAGGGGGAGTAGAAGCCAAGGGCACTCACCAAGCAGAGAGAGGTATTCACTGTTCCAGAGGTTCAAAAGCTGGAATCTTGGTCAAGCTTAGCTCACTAAATGCATGGTTTTTTGTTTCTTGTTTTTTTTTTTTTTTTTTTTCAGTACCAGGGATTGAACTCATGACCTTGTGCTTACCAGGCAGGCACTTACATCACTGAGCTAAATCCCCTGGCCCTTCTAGTTTGTGTGTGCGCGCGTGTGTGTGTGTGTGTGTGTGTGTGTATGTGTGCGTGTGTGCTGGGGATTGAACTCACAACCTATCAAGTGCCAAGCAGGTGTTTATGCCAGTGAACTAAATCCCATCTGTTTTTAAAGGTAATTTTCTTTAGCGTCCCCCTATTCCATTCTTTTTTTATTAAGCTCTTAAAAGGAACAAGAGCTGGGCATGGTGACACATGGCTACAACCCCAGCACTTGGGAGGCTGAGGCTGAGGCACTGAGAGTTGGAGGCCAGCCTGGGCTACAAAGTGAGTTCAAGGCCTGCCTAAACTGCACAGTGAAACCCTGTCTCAAGAAGACAAAAAAAGAAAAGGCCCAGGAGGGCACAGAGTGATGGGCAGCATAATGAACAGTAGCTCAGACAGACAGTGAGCTAAAGATTGGAACAGGAGACAGAAAAAGGATTGGAAAGTGAAATACGTCTTTTTTTTTTTGGTAGAGGTATTAGGGATTGAACCCAGGGCCAACATACTGAGCTACATTCCCAGCACTTTTTCATGTTTTGCTTTGAGACAGAGTCTTGCTACATTGCCCATAATGATTCTCCAGCCTCCCAAAGTACAGTGATTACAGACGTGTGTGCCATGATGCCTGGCTTCCACTTTTTTCACAGAAATCCTCTGTGTACTCAGCAATTCCTCAGAGGCTGGGGTTCAAGAATTAGATTTATTGGGTACGCAGGTGGAGTTGGGCCCTTTAAAATTCTATCCTCAGCTTTCAGCACCTCAGGCCTAGGAGAAAAGCTGAGGTCCTGGCCCAAACTTGGTCTCAGGGTCCCCAGTGGGTGGAGCCACAAGGCCAGGATTCTGGCCTCTGGCTGCCTGTTTTTAAATTTAGTACATTCCTCAGCCTTGGCTGACCACGGAGGGGGAGGTAAGTCTGGTGCTCTGGAGTCAGGCACCTTGGAACTGCTGGTTTCGGCGCGTTCTCCGACTTCCCCACAGTTCCCTGCAGGTGCCAGAGTAGAGGAAGCAGCTTTGGGCCTGGGAAAGTTCTTTCTGCTTCTAATTGTCTTCTGACCTGAAATGGACTTGGTTTATTTCCTCTCCCCTTTTCCTGGCATTTGCTATATAAGGCTCTTAAACAAGAGAATGGATGAGGAAGGTGAAGGTTGAGTTGCTAGGCAGGAGGGGAAGCCAGAGGAGCGGCGTGGGGGTGCTGATGAGGGTGAGGAGCCCAGCCGGCTCAGCCAGTGCTGAGGCAGAGGAGCCCAAAATAGAGGCAGAAACTAAAATTGGCACCTACAAAAGTGCTAAGTTGAGCTCGAAACCTGCAGCCCATCCTGCTGCCCTGCGGGGCAAGCAGCTGGTGGACCTAGGTAATCCTGACCCACACTTTGGGACCAGAAGCTGCCTGAACTCTGCAAACAGAGCATGCTTTGTCCCGGCTCTCTCAGAGAAATAAGAGACCCCCAGAAGTGGAAAGGAAAAGCAATGCGAGTGCTGCAGTCAGAATGGAGGAGCAACTTTCCCAGTAACAGATCACCAACCGCGAAGGTTGGCTCAGCGTCCGGAAGGATCAAAGCCCCGCCTCTACGGGGTTTTCCATAGAGGGACTAGCCTCAAGGGCAGGCTGTTTTCTGGTCGTTGGTTCCAGCTTGGACTAGGAACAGCAAGAGCAGAGGATAAACACCTGAAAAGACAGCCTTCCTCAGCTTCCTAGCTTGCAGCAAAGGTGGCAAATCAGCCAAGCCCCCTCCCCCAGATGTCAGGGGCGGGGCTAGAAGGAGGCTGGGCCGAGTGTGGTCTGAAAGGGTCCAGCGGGGTGAAGGGCTGTGGCAGAATTGTCTCCTCGCCATTCCTTGACTTCTGGGAGTGAATCCTCTCCATCAGCCTTATGAAAGCCCCAGCTTTTAGTTGCTCTGTGATCCCCGCTGTCTCACCACCCCTCCCCTAGTCGTAAAAGAGGTCCGCCGCTGCCCGCTTTGATGGGCCCTGAAGGCCAGGAAGGAACTGGCCCCTGGTTCCCTGGAGAGCCGGAGCGGATGGAATCCTCCTCCAGCCTGCGGGTCTTTGCGACTATAAAGTTGCGCGGTGGGGGAGGGGAGGGAGAAAGGAGGCCTGGGGCCCGCGAGGCCCGTGGGCCTGAGGACCGGTGGGTTTTAGAAAAGCAGAACTAAGGGGTGGGTTGCTGGGGCTAAAGGGCGCTTCCGGGCGCTGCTGGGCAAACAGGCAGCGGGGCTCCTCAGACCTGACCAGGAGCCTCGTCCTTCTCCAAACTGCCCCGGCGCAAACCCTGGCGTCCGGTGCGCGCTGCAGCAACCCGCCCCGCGCCCCGCGCCCCGCCTCCCCCCTTCCTGAGCCCGGGCGGGCGGGGGAGGAGACTCGGTTTGAGGAACTGGCGCTGGGTGCCGGCGAGGGGAGTCAGACTTCCTGTCCCCGACACCGACGTGTGCGGCCGGACCCCTCCCCTCCCCCGCCTCGCGGGACCCCTGGGTCCCCGCCGTGCGTCCCGGCTTCCCGCCTCGGATTATGTCTCGGATCGAGTCCCTCACGCGGGCGCGGATCGAGCGGAGCAAAGAGCTGGTGAACAAGGTGGGCTCCGGCCCCGCCCCGCACGCCCCCGGCCGGCTCCCGCCGCGCGCCCCTTGTTCCCGCCCGCTTCCTGGGCGCGGAGCTCGGCGCGGCTGGCGCGGCCGGGGCGGCGGGATGGGGGTGGGGACTGCGAGGCGCCACGAGGGGGCCGGGGCGGGCGGCGTCCGGCGCCGCGGGCCCCCGGGCCGAGTCCCCGGAGCGGCTGCGGCTGCGGCGGGCCCCGGGCGGGCGCTCGGAGCGGCGGGACCGGGCGCTCGGGGCCGCCGGGAAGAAAGTTGCTGGGGTAAGGAGCGCGGCGCAGCGGGAGGAGGGAGGCGCGCACGCCGCTCGGCGCCGGGAGCTCGCCCCACTCTCTCCCGGCGCCTGGGCTCCGTTCCGGGCCGCTCGCGGCTGCTCCCCCACCCCGGGCTCTGCTCGGAGGGTCCCCCTTTGTCCCCGCCATCCGGGCGGAGGGACGGGAGGGGTGGTTTCTTAGCTTCCTCCCGCCGCCGCCGCCACCATCACCCCTCCAAGACAAAAGTCAGCTCCTCCTCTCCGCGCAAATGGACTTTCCAGCAGTGATTCAGTTCTCCCCTCGGGTGGGCGGGTGGCTTGGGGTCCGGACCGCGCAGGGTTACTTCCCCCAGGCTTCACTCTCAGGTGCAGGCAGCGGAGGTCTTTGTGTGACTGGGATCCGCTCCTCCCCGCGGCCCATCGTGTGCGTGAACACAGGGTAGTGGTCCCCACCACCAGCAGCTCCTCTGGCTTTCCAGCTCCTAGAAACACCCTCAGCTAGTGGGACACTGTGTTCCAGCGCCCTCCTTCAGCTCTGTTCTCTTTTCTGCTCTTGTTGGGGACCCTCACCTGTCACCTTGAGTTCACACACACCCCTTCTGACCTATCGGCCACTCCTTTCCAAGCATCCTTTATCAGTGCCTTTGTACCCTGGCCCACTCCCAACTGCGGTGATCTCTCCCCACCCGGCCCCCAGGAAATGAGGCTGCCTTGTGAGTAAGTGAGAGCCGGAGGGAAGTGGTGCTTGCAGAAGCACCTCCTCTGGGGCACCCACACCGAGCCCCTTTTCAGAAAGGCTGCCTTCATCTTCAGCGCTGGCTTCCCTCCCAGTCCTGTGAACTGCCCTGATCACAGGACAACAGGAGCCCTCGGTAGCCTCCAGGGGACCGGGACCCCCTCTCCATCTCTATCCTAGCACCTATAGCTAGGGTGCCTGTCCTGATGCTGAATTGGGAGTGGGTCCATCAAGGGATGGGAGGCAGGCAAGGAAGGAGAACGTAGGACTTTCCTTATAGCAGGTTGAGGTTCTGCTATCTGGAAAGCAACTAGAGATTTGAGTTGCACCAAAGACAAACAGAGGCCTGGTGTCAGATGGCTGAAGTGTGGTGGGACAGCGGGGTGGCAGACAGGCTCCTTCATCACACCAGGCCAGGCTCCTAAAGTCTGTTTATTTTTTCAGCCGTTTGAGCTGAGACCCTGGAGTAGAGCCAAAGGGGTGGGAGAAGCTTTTTGAAACCACGGAAATTTGGTTCCACCCTAAAAAGGAAAGATATGGGGGACCGGAGGTGGGGGGCAGACCCAGGGAAGGGACTGTAGGGAAAGCTTTTGGGAAGGTAAGTATTGAGGTTTTGTTTTTCATTCATGAGGAAGCTGGGAGGCTAGATATCTGGGTCCTTTGCCCTGTCACACACACCACCCCCAGCCCAAAATACACACACAGTCCACCCCTTAGTGTGGTCACTGGGGATCCCGAAGTCTGGCCGCGGAGGCTGGGGCTGGGAATCTGGCTGGGGCTGGGAGTTGGGGGCTGAATGGGTGGATCCGAGCAGGCCACAAGGCCACCAGGAGTGCGGTTGTCAGTTTGGGCTGGTCGGAAGGGGAGGGCCACCTCCGGAAAGCTGTGGTTACAGAAGGGGGGAGTTGGTTCTTAGCCAACAAACCCTGGATCCCCTCTCCCTCCCTCCCCCAAGCACACCAGCTGTCTCATTTCTTTTTATACTGTGGCGGGAAGTAGAGGGGGCCCACTGGAAATGAGATTATTTGAGGAAGATGGTCTCCCCTGCTACCAATCTGGGGGATGGATTAGGGGTGAGTCTGGGTGTCCTACCTGCCCCTCATCCTGCCTTATTCCTCAGACCTCACAGAAGGAGGAATTTAAGTATAACCTGCCTCTTTCTCCTTTCCACCCTCGTAGGAGCTTTCTGTGTAGCCTCCGCCGCCTGTGCTTCCTTTTTCTTTTCACTCCATTTCTATTCTTCCTGGCTGCCTTCAGCTCTCCACCCTCTTCCCATCTCCTCAAGCACCAAAGCTCACAGGTTCCCTTCTCTCTTCAGGCCACTGCTCTCATGTTCTTCTTTCCCCAAACCCTAATCTTCATATCCCTCAGAACAAAGGGTCCTTTTCTGCCAAGCAGGTGCCAGAGATCCAGGGATGGCTCTGGGAGGTAGGGGTCTCGTTGGGATCCCCAGAACCCCAGCACTGGAGTGTGTGGTGGGCAGGTGGAAGCCAGTGAGCAGGAAGACTCTTTGTTTGTTCCGAGCACTGGAGAGGTGGCTGGCTTTGTGTACAGGACCAGGGGTGTAGTGGAATCAGGCTGGGTGAACCCAGGAGGGATCTAAGAGCTGACAGTTTTGGAGGAGAGTTAAGGAACTAGGGTTGCTCTGGGAGGCTGAGGCTTTTAGGGGCATAGAAAAAGAATTTAAGAGTCATGAAGGTTAAGCAAATGGCTGAGGCCGGGAGGAGCAGGGATGGGAGAGGGAAGGCGGAAGCTTAGGGAAGTCACTGCCTGAGTACATAAGGGACACTTGAATGGTGCCTAGGGAAGGACCTGCTGGGGGCCACCACAGGAGTCATGGATAGGATCTTAGTCCCCCTGGTTCTGGAATGGTGACTTTGGGATGAGGAGGGAGACAGATCTGAATTGTGAATCCTGTGTGTGCGTGTTACTTGTGTATATGTCTGTCTGTCCCCAGATGCTCTGGGTTACTAGTTGGAGCTGTGGTCACCAAAGTAGGGGGCTGGTGGCCTCTGGACATGGGAAGTAGTTACATTCTTAGCTTCAGCCTGTGGTTTGAAGTCTCATGCAGGAGCTGAGTGGGTAGATTGGTCAGGCTTTAGGAGCTGGGAAGAAAAATGACTGGAGTTCCCTGGACCCTTCTGGGTTGGTTTGTATCTCCTGGGGGAAGGATGGGGGCAGGGCTGCAGGCAGCAGCTGCCCCCTCCCAACCCAGCCGGCCTGCCCTGTGCCAGGAGGGCAGGGAATCCTGGCACAGCTATTGTTCGCTTGCACAAATGCCTGTCTGTTTGCATGGCTCCTTCTCCCTCTCTCTCTGCTTGTCCCTCTCCTGGCCTGACAGGTGTGGCTGGGTGGAGGAGCAGGCTGGGGTCCAGGGAACTGAGTTGCAGGGTCTGTGGCCTGATTTTATTCCCTGGCCCTCAGCACCCCTCTTGTGCTGTCCCAGTGTGCCTCCCGTGTTGTCCCTCACCTCATCATTATTAAGCAAGTGTTATAAGTGCCTTTGTGTGTGCAGTGATCTTCCTGTGTTGTTGCTGGCTCTGCCATTAACGTTTCCATCCAGCCCTCTTCTCTCAGTCCCCTGTGCTTATCTGAAGGAGCCAGGCCAATTGAGACCATCCCAAGTTCTTTTCTCCAGCCCCAAGATCAAGGACCTTCTCCTTCTACATTGCCCAGGCATGGAGCTCAGCCTCTGTAGCTCAGTGCCCTTCATAGCCAAGGACTGTGCTCCTGCTGAGCCACAAGTGACTCATTCTAGTGGACCCCTCCAAGTGCCCTCTGGTCCTCATACAGAGGGTCTGGGCAGAGGCCTCACCGTCCTGGGGAAGTGACTACTACCAGCTGCCACTGTAGCCCAAGTGATCCCGAGTACCCTGTGGGTCTCAGAGGCCTTGGGGCGGACATCTGCGATGGAGAGGTCCAGTCTACCAAGGTGAAGGCCTGGCCCCGATCACCTTGGATTGTGAGACAGGGCTTTCTTTAGTCGTTTGTCACCAGGCAGGCCCTAGAGCGCACTGGCGGGTAGGGGTGGGGGACCATGGGAAGCCAAGGTCCAGACTGTGGCACTGCCTTGTCCTTTATGGCACAACTGTTTTCATCTCTCAGCCTGGGAAGCAAAGTGCAGAGAGGGGAGGGATCAGGTCTGCCTTGGAATTGCCCTAGCCTTTAGCCATAATGCCCTCCACCTCTGGTGTTTTTTTTTTTTTTTTTCTTTCTTCCTTCCCCAGAGTAACCAAGGACTGGGATGAATGTGAAGGGAGATTTATGTTGATCTTTTTGACCTTTAGAGGAAACCTCTGGTCCAAGCTCAAAGGAAGTAAGAAGGAAGGGCTGGGAGCCCTGTGGGAATAGGGAGATGAGATGAGGCTGGAGGCTCTCATGAGAAATGGAGTCCCCAGGGCAGGACCATTGGTGCTGCACAGCAGAGGACTGGACTAAGTAGCAAGGACCCGAGTGTGGGCACTGGGACTGTGGACAGGCTGGGGCATGGACAAGCTGGGCTGCCTGCCTGGGGGATGTAAATGAAACCTGGAAGAGAGTAGTTCACTCACTCCATCCCTGGGAAGCAGACTCTGTGCCCTTCCATCCTCAGCAGCCCGAGGCCTGGGGCGGGCATAAGCCACCTCAGGGACAATAGTGCTAGGCAGTGCCAGGGCCTCTAGCTGCTGGGCAGTGCCTGTGCTGGGATGTGCTGCTGCTTTAGCTGCTGCCCGCTGCTGGCCCACCTAGAGAGGGGGTCACTTCGAGAGAGGGTGAGTGTTGGGAGGCAGAGGAGGCAAGGCCTAGAGTCCCTGAGCTATCTGGGGTTTTCAAGGCAGGGAGGAGAAGGGCCACTGGACACCCACTGTCTGGCTGCCTCGGCCCTGGGTCCCTCTGGCACTGCCATCAGGACTGGCTGGGCAGGTGAATGTGAAGGGGGAGGGGGAGGGCAGAGGTCTGTGTGCAGAGGGAAGCTTGTGGACTCGCAGCACTGGTACGGTAGCAGTGTTAGGGCAGAGCAGCAGCACTGCAGTGACCTGGCCAGACATGGTCTTTATGGTGCTGTGCTCATGTTTGTTTACTTCAATTCAAATGTTATAAGTGTTCAGACTTTCAATATGTGTCACAGAGAAGGCTGGGAGGGCAGGAAGGGAAAGTAGAAGTCAGTGGGAAGAAGTTGGGCTTGGTCTTTGAAGTCCTACAAGGCGATACTTTAGAGATGACTTTCATATTCTAAATATAATCAGTTTAACGAGCTATACCTTTGGGGCAGCAAGGTAGATGGAGAGTAGACCCACAGGAGGCTTTGCTAGTGATTCGAGCAGGTGGGTTCCAGCACAGAAAAAAGGAGGCTGCAGTTCAGGCTCTTAGCAGGGCCCAGGGGAGGAGGAGAGGGATGCAGAGGGAAAATCAGAAGCAGAAGTGAGGCCAGCAGAGAAAAGAAAGACAGGTGGAGGAGCAGAGGAGGGAGAACCTGAGCTGGGAAGGGAAGGTATGGAGAGACCTGGAGACAGGGAGAGAGGGAAGGACGGAGGGGAAGAGAGGGAAGGGGTGTTGCTGCTACCACTCTGTGTGGGGTTGAGAGGTTGCTGGAGGACAGAAGTGTAGTACAGGAGCCACCTCTGGATCTGAGCTCTGCTTGCCATCAGATGGCTAAGCTGAGGCAGAAAAGGATCTTGGCTACCAGGGTGGCCGGTGCCCTCTGCCCTTGTTGACTTGCCCTCGTCCACACTTCCCTTTTCTGCAGGCCAGTGTCTCCCCTCCCCCACCTCCTGCCTGCCCGTGCCCAGCTGCTGTCAGGGCTGGTCTCACCGAGTTGGAATTCTGTGTCCAGAGGGTCTGTCAGTGTCAGCTTGGGGTTGATACATGTGGCCTCAGCACTTTAGAGCCCCCCCCCTTATGTACCAGCAATTAAGCTCACAACCTCAGGCCCTGCCCTGCAGGTGCTTATGCCACTGAGCTAAATCCCCAGTCCACTGATCCCGTTTGTAACACTTCTTTTTTTTCCTTTTCTTTTCTTTCTCTCCCCTGTCCTGTCCTGTCCTGTCCTACCCTGGCCTGCCTTTCCCTTCTCCTTCCCTTCCTTTCACAGTGCTGGGGGTGGAACCCAGGGCCTCACACAGGCTAGCTACATCCCCAGGCCTTTGCTTTTTCTTTTGAGAGGGGTTGCCTCACCTGGCCCCAGCCTCGTAGCCCTCCTGCCTTGGCTTCCTGATCACTGGGATTACTGGCCTGTACCACCACTCTTGACTGCTCTTTGATTTCTGAGAGGCTAAGAACCCTTGAAAGGAGTGGTGAGCTGGTAGTATTGCTTTTTCCTCCAAGAATGGAGGGAAAAAGAAGAGACCAGAGGTGACCATGGAGGAAGGTTCTGGGATAGGTAGAATGAATGATGTTCCATCTTCTCACCCATTCAGGCTTTTGGGGAAGCTCAGAGACTTGAGGAAGGACAGAAAGGAGCTCAGGGAGAATGACTTGACTCACTGAAGCCAGGAGGAGGCTGAAGAGAAAGCCAAGAGGGGAAAGGCCTGCCTTAGAGGTGGGAGGAGGGACACACAGTGTTCCCCATGCCTGTGCAAACCAGACCTGGAGGGTGGGGGGAGTGGGTGTCGGAAGGAACTTTCTGGGATGGGGTAACACACTGAGCTAGAAGGGAGTGTCCTTAGGTTTCATCTTTGAACAAGTAGTTTGAGAGGGATAAAAATTAGACTACAGGGGAAGTTTCCTGCCTAGATGGCCTAGCTTACTGGCTGAGTTTCCTTCCTTAAAGACCCTGAGAGGAAGAGTGACCTGCCTGGAGCTGTTGGGGGTCACATGGCCTCCCCAAGAGGGGCCTAGTGGGCCTTGGTCGAAGAGTTGGAGGTTTGAGATCCTGACCTCCAGGTTGGGTGACTAAGGAAGCATTCTGCCCCTCCAGTCAATCTAACAAGGGGATCTCCTGCCCCTTCCCATCCCCCCTTCCATGACTGCCGGGAGACAGCGGCTCCAACGCCGGTTGTCATGGTTATGAGAAGAGCTAACTCCCATAGATTGGAAAGCGCTGGTGAGCTGGCACCCTCTGCTGTGCCCGCTCTCCCCTCCTCTCTGCGCATCTTCCCCCGGCACAGAGAAGAGCACACAGCAGCTCGGGGGCGACAGAGCTAGGGCTGGGAGGTGGAGTGAGGACGCAGAGCTCTAGAGCCGGGGAGATGAGTGGCAACAGGAGGCAGCCCAGCCGCAGGGGCCAGGTAGGCCAGGGACTCAAGCCGTGGCAACTGGGTGTCCCAGGGCCTGGCTGCTCCTGGGCAGCTGCCCTGGCACCTGTAATGGGCCACGCTTTAGGGATGGGTGTCTCTCCGGCCTCCCAGGCAGGCGCTTCTCCCTTGCCTGTCCTCGGCCTATCTGTCCAGATGCCAGGCACCCTGGTGTTGTCCACCCTCACTTTCTGTCTCTCATCCCTGCTGCAGACCCGGGAAAAGGAGAGGATGAAGGAAGCCAAGGATGCCCGCTATACCAATGGGCACCTCTTCACCACCATCTCAGTGTCAGGCATGACCATGTGCTATGCCTGTAACAAGAGCATCACAGCCAAGGAAGCCCTCATCTGCCCAAGTAAGTTGTTCGGCCCGTCGCTCAGACTTGGTGCCTGCCCACTGTAATTTGCCAGCTGACCTGGCTGCCTGGGGTCTATGAGAGGAACCTTCCTCGGACTCACAGCTGGGCCTGCGTGCCAGGACCAGATACGTGTGCCCTTGCTCCCCTTTCTGCACAGAGGGTGGTGGCTGCTGGAATGTGGCATGGGCAGGTCTGTCTGGGGATGTGGTGAAGGGAAGCCTGGATGGTATCCTGTGCAGCTGTCACCCTGTGGGCATCTTCTTTGCTCCCTGAGCAGCTGCTGAGGGTGAGGAGAACTGATTGGAGAAGGAGCAGGAATGTGTGTGGAGGGGGGCGATGCAGGGCTGTGGGGCGCTGCCAGCTTTGCAGCTGGCCCTGCCCATCTTCCTGGGCAGAATTGGACATTCTGGACTGCAGGGTCCCTTGCCCCTTTCTATTGCCTGGGTGGAGTCTGGAATCTGTACCATTTCAAGGGGAAGGTGGAATTCAGAGTCTCCTTCCCAATTCCCAGCGTGACCAAACAGTGGCAGGGGATACAGTAGGGGATGCGCGCGTGCTGTGAGGAAGGGCTCAGAACCCGGGTCTGCATGCGGGGAGCCTAAGCAGGGGAGTCTCCCCTTCCCCAGGAGAGCTATGCAGGGCTTCAGCTCTGCCCTTCCCTCAGTTCCTCCTGAAGTGAGAGCAAGGAGGTGCCTCTGGCTAGAGCAGGGTAGAAGATGCTGTGCCTTGCCACTAGTCAGCAGTATGAAAGCTCCAGCCTTAATCCTTGTGGCACTGGGGGAAGAAACCCCAGAAAGAACCAGGGAGGCCTCCCTCTCTCCGACCTTTCTGCTCTATTTAGAGTTAGGAGGACAAGGAGGGAACCCCAATCTAGATGCCTCTAGAGACCTGACAACATAACCAATCCGGAAGCTTGTTGCCAGGGAAACTGGGGAGGCAGGCAGGGCTATTTTGAGAGCAGGTGGAGAGGAGGTTCAATCCAGAAACGCTAGGTGTTGGGGGTAGGAGAAGGGAGCTCCAGGGAGGTGGGGGCTGCTGCCGCCTGCACTCTGTCTGCCCCTCTGCCCCACCCTGTTGGCCTTGTATTTGTGGAAGTGAGCGTGGCACTGGGTATTGTGTGGAGTTAGCAGTTTCCGCTGTGGGGTGGGGGAGGGGAAGCTGGAGAGGCCCAGGGCTGAGGGCATGTTAGAGAAGGGACAGCGGTGGTTTGGGCCTGGGCTTGGCAACAACTCCTTTCTCCTCCCCTTCTCTCTTTCCTGTGGCAAGGTGTGGGGCAAAGGATGGGGGGGAAGCAGATGGAGTGTGGGAGCTGTGAGTTTGTCCTACACGGGGAACAGGGCTCCTCTAGCCTGGCAGGGGGAAGGCAGCCTGCCAGGAGTTGGTGTGGAGGGCCGGGAGGATTGGCAGGGAAGAGCAGGGCAGGGCAGGGCCTGTCCAGATCTCCCACTGGATCTGTCAGCCTTAGAACTACTTAGACCCAGACAGAAGTTGTGGGCAGACATGTGCAGGAGGCAACAGAAGGAGCGTGGCCTTTGGATTCAGGCAACCCTAAACACCAGCTGTATGCCAGCTGTGTGACCGGAAGCAGGTGATTTTTACTACCTGTATAATGAGGGAAGTTGAGTCAGCTTGCAGGGTTGTTGGGTTGGAGCAAACCGGAGCCCAGGGAATGGTAACTGCCTTGCCCTAGCCCCACCCCAGCTGCCGCCTGCCAGCTTCTCTTCTGTGGGAGTGCTCTTTCCCATCTGCCATCGCAGCCCCCTTCCTGCTTCTTGAGCTCATCCCTGGCAGCAGTCACCCTTCTTCCCTCAGTCCACTCCTCAGGCCCTCTGGTTCATGGCTGTCCACCCCTCCTGATTGCTTAATTTCCTTCCATACCCAGACCCCTCTCACTTCATTTCCTGCCCCAAGGAAGAGGGAAGTGAAGCGAGGGATGAAGCCTGGGAAGGGGGCGAGTGTCTGAGGACTGTGTGGCCAGGGGCTCAGGGGGCCTGCATGGGGTGTGTCCCCTCCTGTACCACCTGCCCTCCCTTCATCCTCTCTACCCCACCTCCCAGCCTGCAATGTGACTATCCACAACCGCTGTAAAGACACCCTGGCCAACTGTACCAAGGTCAAGCAGAAGGTGAGATGGCAGGGAGGGCAGAGGGCTGGGGGAGAGGGTAGTTAGTGTACCGTCCCTCCCTGTGGCTGCCATTCATTCCCTGTCCTGTGTGCCTCACCCCTCTCCTCACCGGGGGGCTTCCCAGATCCTCAACCCCAGGTCCCACACCCTGGGCACAGCCACTTGATGCCCCTAACCACAGTGCTAGCTTTCTCCTGAGGTGCCAGCTGCTTAGCTCCTGCCCCAGGCCCCTGAGAGCAATCCCTGGGTGACAGATCCTTGGGTGACAGCCATCCTTGTGTCTCTTTTGTTCTGTCTCACAGCAACAGAAAGCTGCTCTGCTGAAGAACAACTCTGCCCTGCAGTCGGTTTCTCTCCGCAGTAAGAGTGAGTAGACTTGGGCAGCCCCCTAAAACCTGCGTCCCTGCGGGCTGTTCAGCCCATACACGCTGCTGCCCCCCTGAGGTCATCCCTGGGAACTGCATGTTCCCCTCAAGTGGAAAGGGTAGGTTTAGAGCCAAGACTGGAGAGACCCACTGAGGATGACCTGGGACAACTGGGCATCTGTGTGCAGCCACATCTTTATTAGTGTTACAATTAGTTGTTTCCAGTGCATTTTGGGGTGTGTTGGTAGCAGCTGTCTAGTGTCAGTACAGACAGCTTTGGTGCAGTGGAAAAAGCATTGTGCCCGAACAGAGACAGGGCCTCTGCTCACCATTGCTGGGGCTCCCTGGGTGGGCCTTGGCAATCTTCAGAGTTTCTGCTTGCTGATAATTGTTTCAGGAGGGAGATAAAACAAGAAAAAGCTCTTGGTGAGCAGTGCAGGATCGAAGGCATGAGGTGGCATCATCGTCATCCTTACCATCTTCCTTCAACTAGAGAGGAGCTTAGGTGGGCAGGCGGGGATGGTGTTTCTAGGTGAGGAACCAGGGAGTCGGAGTCCTGGGAGGCACCAGAGTTTGATGTTTGCCTGCTCGGCTTTTTGCCCCGACAGCAACCACCCGAGAGCGGCCTAGCTCTGCCATCTACCCCTCCGACAGCTTCCGGCAATCCCTCCTTGGCTCTCGCCGCGGCCGCTCTTCCTTGTCTTTAGCCAAGAGTGTTTCTACCACCAACATTGCTGGGTGAGCCTCTGTCTGCGGAAGGGAAAGCCAGGCAATGGAGAATGTGGAGCCCTGGGGACTGAGAGGTTCTTTCGTGTCCCAGAGTTCAGAACTGTAGATAGGGGAGGAAGGAGAACTCAGAGGGCCTGCTTGTTGGTTCCCCACCGTGGTCGGGACACCTGGCCCGGCGCGGTGATGCAGAACACCTCTGCCTCCTTCAGACATTTCAATGATGAGTCTGCCCTGGGGCTGCGCCGGATCCTCTCACAGTCCACAGATTCCCTCAACATGCGGAACCGAACCCTCTCGGTGGAATCCCTTATTGATGAAGGTAAGTGTCCCAGCCTAGGGGAAGCCTAGGGAAGAGGGCTGGGCATCCTGGGAAGGTCCTCAAGAAGAGCTCAGTGCCCTGTGAAGAGAGCTTGGTTCTGAGTCACTGCCCTACCGATGTCTAGGTGCGGAGGTGATCTACAATGAGCTGATGAGTGACTTTGAGATGGACGAGAAGGACTTTGCAGCTGATTCCTGGAGCCTTGCTGTGGATGGCAGCTTTCTACAGCAGCATAAAAAGGAGGTGATGAAGCAGCAGGATGTCATCTATGGTGAGCTAAGTGCACCTGGTCTTCGTCTTTCTTCACCAGGTCCTCCTGATCTGTGTCCTTTCTGTCAGCCTCTTGAGACCCTTTCCCTCCTAACACAATGGTCCCCACAGCTCTGCCTGACAGACATCACCTTGTCCCCTGAACACCCAGGTCGTGGTGACGTTGCTCTCCAGGGCCCCGTCTTTTTTCCTTTTCCCCTCAGTTCTCCATCCTTACTTTGCCTCTTTCATGCCCAACTCTGTGCTGGGGACTATGGGAAATCTAGACATGTAGAAGACACAATCCTTGCCCTAAAATAGTTTATGGCTTGACATGAGAAGGCATAAAGATTAAAAGCAAAAAACTAGAAAATTATCTAAGATCACAGCAATGTAGTTTTATTTAACCTGAAAGGAACCAATTTAGAGCCCATGAGTGGTGGCCAAGCCAGAGAAGAAATCCAGTTGTCCCATTGTCCCCACAGAGCTAATCCAGACAGAGTTGCACCATGTGAGGACACTGAAGATCATGACACGCCTCTTCCGCACGGGGATGCTAGAGGAGCTGCAGTTGGAGCCAGGAGTGGTCCAGGGCCTGTTCCCCTGTGTGGATGAACTCAGTGACATCCACACACGCTTCCTCAGCCAGCTGTTAGAACGCAGACGCCAGGCTCTGAGCCCTGGCAGCACCCGGAACTTTGTCATCCATCGCTTGGGTGACCTGCTCATCAGTCAGGTGGGACGTGCAGGACCCTCTCGGTGATGTTCATAGCAGGTGGTGTGTCTGGAGTGGTGACTGCAGTGAACTAGTCTTGACTGACCAAAAACTGTGGGGACTGGAGAGGCAGGAAACCAGCCTATCTGTAAAAGGCCAGTGTCCAGGGGATACGTATAGATTTAGGGGAAATGCTGGCCTGTGCTTACTCCCTTGACTTTCAGTTCTCAGGTTCGAGTGCCGAGCAGATGCGGAAGACCTACTCGGAATTCTGCAGCCGCCATACCAAGGCCTTAAAGCTCTATAAGGAGCTGTATGCCCGGGACAAACGCTTCCAGCAGTTCATCCGGGTGAGCAGCCTCCCTGGGATCTATACTTAGGGCTGTTCCTCATGGTCCAAAACCTGCAGCACCCCACTGATGGTGTAGTAGTACGCACACTTGTTATTCCAGAGGCAGGAGGGTTGCAAGTTCAAGTCTAGCCTGGGCAATTTAGCGACTTACCCTGTCTAAAAATAAAAAAGCAGCCAAGTATAGTGACATGAGCCTCTAATCCTAGTACTCTGGGAAGCTGAGGCAGAATTGAAAGTTTGAGCCTAGCCTGTGCAACTTAGCATCAAAAACCTTTTCTCAAAATAGAGAAAGATGCTGGGTGTGGTAGCACACCTATAATCCCAGCACTCAGGAGGCTGAGGCAGGAAAATAGATACAAGATTGCAACCACCCTGGGCTACATACACAGTAAACTCTAGGCCAGCTTGAACTGCGTTGTGAGATCCTGTCTCAAGAAAAACTGAAAAAATAAATTAAAAAAAAAAAAAGGCCAGGGCTATAGCTCAGTGTGAAGGCCCTAGGCTCATCTCTGATAGCACACACACACACACACACACACAGGGCAGGCGCCTTGCCACCCTGTGCACCCAGTCACCCATGGGTCCCACACCCACCCCTCACCATGACTGAACTCATTGCGATGGTTTCCCCTCTTTCTCATAATTATGCTGGCTTGGTCTTTACTGCCACCTGCGATAGTGACGTCCCCAATTCGTGGATGTGGCTACACAGGCCAGCAGGAGATGAACAGCCACAGCAAGGCCAGCACCAGGGCTTCAGCTCCCAGCCTTTCTGTTGTGCTGAGCTCTACCCCTTCCCGCATAGAAAGTGACCCGCTCAGCTGTGCTGAAACGGCATGGGGTCCAGGAGTGCATCCTGCTGGTGACCCAGCGTATCACCAAGTACCCAGTGCTCATCAGCCGGATCCTCCAGCATTCTCATGGTGAGGAGGTGCAGGGGGGCCACCTGGGCCTGGGGGGGGGTCAGGTGTGAACTCTGGCAGCCTCTAAAGGTTGGATCAAGGCCCACTGGGAGTTGGGGCTGGAAGGAGGCTGGCTGAGCTGTCCCCATGGCTGACCCTCTGGTGCCAGGGATGGAGGAAGAACGCCAGGACCTGACAGCAGCCTTGGGGCTAGTGAAGGAGCTGCTGTCCAATGTGGACCAGGATGTGCATGAGCTGGAGAAAGGGGCCCGCCTGCAGGAGATCTATAACCGCATGGACCCTCGGGCCCAGGCCCCGGTGCCTGGCAAGGGCCCCTTTGGCCGAGAGGAACTTTTGCGGCGCAAGCTTATCCATGACGGCTGCTTACTCTGGAAGACAGCGACGGGGCGCTTCAAAGGTCAGTGGCCTGTTTGATAGACCCAGCAGTGGTCCTGAATCAGCAGTGGGAGATGTGTTTGTCTTTAATCATGTCTTCATGCAACCCCACCACCACCACCACCAAGGGCGAGACTCAAGAGGGAAAAGACAGACATAGCGTTGTAGCAGCAATGCTGCTGGATAGCAACAGACATCTGGATGCTGTATTTCATGACCTGGACAAATAGGGACTTCCTTATCAGCATGCAGTCATCTCTGTGGTCCTTGCATGGCCAGAGAGCCAGCAGTTTTAATGAAAATACAGAAACTTTCAGACTAGAGGATGAAATCACAGTAGTTGATTTCCCAAGCTGGGATCCCAGCCAACAAGGCAAGGACTGAGGAGACATGTTGGGGGCCAAGGGTCACTTGCCAGGATTTGTCTGCTCCAGCAAAATCTTTTATGTCTAAATCATGGCAAGAAAATAGTAGGCTTTGCCTTTGGGAGTGAGGCTCAGAGAACAAAAGTAAACTGTGATACCTGTGGCCAGAGCCGGGGTATTGTCAGTCTTTATTTATTTATTTTTAGACTGCCAGTCTTCACCAGCCTCTTTCCTCCATTCTTTTCTCTCTTTCCCATTCCTCCCACGCAGCAGCTAAGAATATAAAGCATGGGGGGTTAAAAATAGCAGGGCTGGAGAGCTCTATTTCTGCAGCATTTGCAAAAGCCCTCCTCTTCTGTGTGCCCACAGTTCAGTGAGATCCCCAAGGGCAAAGGGTGAGTGTGCATGTTCTTGACTGCAGCAGCCAAATTTTATAGAGTTTTATGGAATATAGAACCTTTGCTTCCTCCCTCAGTCTTGGGGTCCAGGACCCTGAGACCTGAGGGCCTGAGATCCGGGAGGTGGGGAGAAGGGAGGTAACACAGGGCCTGCTGGGGTTGAAGGCAAGGGGGCCATCCAAAGATAGGTGGCCAAGGGCTGGCCTGTCTGGTCTTCATCAGTGAAAGGAAACTATTCTTTATCCCTACCAAGCATGTAGTGAGAGATGGGACTATGGTCAGGTTGGTTACCTAAAAAGATCTTACATTAGTTAGATGTCACACGCAGAACTTAAAATACTAGTGACTCAGAAAAGTCCCAAATCTATCTGGGTTTGGTGGTGCAGACATATAGTCTTCAGCTACTGAGGAGCCTGAGGCAGCAGGATCACAAGTTTTTAATTTAATTTTTTCATAAGCTTAAGGCCTGGGCTACCTCGCAAGACCTTGTCTTAAAAAAAAAAAAAAATTTGATTGGGTGAGGAGTTTTCTCCAAAGGTATCAAGGAAACCTGTTACGGTCTCAGGTAGCCCAAGCAGCTATTTTATCTGATAGCTCATGAATCTTTTTTTTTTTTTTTTTCCTTCTCATTTCTACCTGTAAAGGGGAAGGTGGTAATTTCAATACTTTAGGAGGCTATAGCAGGGGGATTGTAAATTTAAAGCCAGTCTGGGCAATTTAGTGAGATCCCATCTTAAAATAAAATTTGAAAAGAGGGTTAGGGATGTAGCTCAACAGGAGAGCACTTGACTAGCATTTTGTGTGTGTGTGTGTGTGTGTGTGTGTGTGTGTGTGTGTGTGTCTTTTTAAGGCAGGGTTTCACTATGCAGATCGGGCTGGCCTTGTGCTAACTATGTAGCAAAGGCTGGTGATCCTCCTGCCTCAGCCTCCTGATTTACAGGTGTGCACCACTGCACCCAGCTCTAGCTTTTATGAAGTTCTTGGTTAGACCTCAGTACCACACACACACAAAGAAGAGGAGGTGGGAGGTCTAAAATGCTGGAGGAAGCAACCAAAGAAGGGAGGCCAGGATAAGGAGAATCAGAAGCTTTATCTGATGGAGAAGTCTTGGACCTTGGGAAAGAGGCAAATAGCTGCTCATACCTTTAGTGCTGACTGTGCCCTTGCCCTGATGTCCCTGGCAGATGTGCTGATGCTGCTGATGACAGATGTGCTGGTGTTTCTCCAGGAGAAGGACCAGAAGTACATCTTTCCTGCTCTGGTGAGACCTTTATTCTCCTTGCTTAGCATAGACAAATGTTTTGGGTCTTTTCCAAGCCCAGAAAGGCCTAGAGCCCGCCAGACTTGAACAACTATAAATGTATTATGAGAAAGAATAGCTAATAGAAACTGTTACTATACCTGTAAGGGAGGTCACTTATTAGCACCATCTTTGCGTAGATAATCAAAGTAAAACTAGCTAGGTATAGTGGCATAGGCTTATAATCCCAGCACTCAGGAGGCAGGAGAATTGTTGCAAGTGTGAGCCCAGCTTGGCCTACAAAGTGAGCTCAAGGTCAACCTGAACTGCATAGTGAGACCCTGTCTCAAAAAGAAGAAAAAAGAAAAGCTTTAAGTTCAGTAAATTGTGCAGTGGGACACGTTTGTAGGTCCTTTCTGGCTGGTTTCTTGTGGAGTTTCTGCTTCAATCCTTTAGGCCTTCTAGAATGGAAGGCCCAAATCACAGAAGATCAAGATTCCCAGGCTCAATCCTTCCTTTCCCCTCACTGGCAGGACAAGCCGTCAGTAGTGTCACTGCAGAATCTGATTGTTCGGGACATTGCCAACCAGGAGAAAGGAATGTTTCTGATCAGCGCGGCCCCGCCTGAGATGTACGAGGTGCATACAGCATCGCGGGATGACCGGAGCACCTGGATCCGCGTCATTCAGCAAAGCGTGCGCATGTGAGTGTGTGCCTGCTGCCATGGGCGCATGGCCTCCGGGCACCCGAGGCAGGAACTTCCAGTCTCAGGATTCCAGTGGTGGGTGCAGAGACAAGATGCCCAAGATAGGGGAGGCCACCTATGCTGTTATGTCTTACAAAGTCACATTTTTTATGCTGTAACCCCACCTGTCCTTCAAATGCGGCATCAGCGGGCCAGCAAGAGGACTTAGAAGCTGTCATGTGGCTGCCTGCCGCTAGCAGGACACTTTCAGCTGTATTCATATCTTGGTCTGTAGGCAAACGGCCATCATTTGGATTGCATTGCATTTAACCTTTATTTTCTAAAAATGAATGAAAGAGGATAATGAAAGCATTAGCACTACTGAGAAGGTGAACGGGTCTTATCCACAGCTCTGTGTGATGGAGACGAGAAGGAAATTGGTTAGTGTACTAGCAGAAGTAGTCAGCTGTGTATCTAATTAATGGGGAGAAAAGTTGGTAAACCACAGCCACAATGTTGAAAGTGGTTGGTTTTTCTTTTTTTTCCTTTTATGAATTCCTCCTGCTCTGGCACCCCAGTGTTGGAGATCAAACCTAGGGCCTCACACGTGCTGGGCAAATAATGTTTTCTTTTTTGTTTTTTTGAGATGGGTTTTGATATATAGTTCAGAGTAGACTTGAACTCATTTTGTAGCCCAGTCTTGAACTCATGGTGATTCTCTTGCCTCAGCCTCCCAGTTCCTGGAATTACAGGCATGTGCCACCATGCTTGCTGGGCACATATAAAAATGACTTCTGGGTTTTTTTGTTTTTGTTTTTTTGCTTGGTTTTTTTTTGTACCAGGGATTGAACTTACGACCTAGCGCTTGCTAGGCAGGCACTCGTGCCACTGAGCTAAATCCCTGGCCCTTAAAAATGGCTTCTACAAGAGTATGTTTGAGGATTAAACTCTTAAAGAACTCTAATTAGGGTTTTTTTGTGTGTGTTTTTTGTTTTTGTTTTGTTTTGTTTTTTGCAGTGCTAGGGATCAAACACAGGGCCTTGCACATGCTAGGCTCCAGGCTATTTCTCTAGCCTAGGATTTTATAATCTTTGTGATCTGAAGAGGTACATAGTGGTAGAGGTACATACAGAATGTAAGCATAAAGCTAAAGGAGGTCAGTGGTGAAGGAAGCCAGGCCTGTGGCTGAGGAGTCCCACCAGAAGACGGGGGCACAGGAAGGAGGAGGAGAGGCTCATTGCTTCTTGCTTGTATCACGGTGAGCTGTGAATGAGACTTGTTCACCATCTCCCCTTCTGAGCCCACCTGACTTGTGACCCCTCCAGATGCCCATCCCGGGAGGACTTCCCCCTAATCGAGACAGAAGATGAAGCTTATCTGCGGCGCATCAAGAGTGAGTCCACCCACAGGAATGCCTTAGATGATCTGTGATGTGTCCATACAGTGCAGGACTGCACAAAGATGAGCCAGCTGTTGGCTCTGTGAGACTGATACACACATGTGGACCAAAATACTAAGTGAAAAAAGCAAGATTTAAAACAATGTAAAGTATATGCCACAATTTGTGTAAAAGTAACGTGGACAAATATATGTGCATGTGTCTGTTTTTCTGTATAGTACTGTTACTATGGCTGCCTCCGGGAAGGGGAACCCGGAAGACCAGGGTTGGACAAAAAAGTTAGTTTTTAGCTATAAACCCATGTATTAGCTGGCTGCGTGTAACCTAGCTGCTATACAAGGATAAGTTGTTTTTAAAAAAGTAAATCATCTCTCTCATGTAAGAGTCCAAAATGGGAAGTGCAGGATAGTGGTGCATTTCTGACATCTTCAACAATATGTGCAAAAGTGCCCGTCATCCCAGCACTCAGGAGGCTGAAGCAGGGGGATCACTGTGAGTTTGAGGTCAGCCTGAGCTACATAGTGAGACCCTATCTCCAAAAAGGAAAAAGAGATTGAACCCAGAGAATGCCAAGCTACATCCCCAGTGCTGCTTTTTATTTTTTATTTGGAGTCAAGGTCTATAAATTGCTCGAGCTGGGTTTAGATTTATAATCCTCCTGCCTTAGCTTCCCGAGTAGCTAGAACTACAGTTTTGCACCACTTAAGAGAAAATCTGGAGGTTGCTCACATCAAGCGGCCAGAATTTAGTCATGTGGCAATGCCTAGCTGCAAGTTGGGCTGGAAACCATCCTTAACTGAGAGCCATGTGCCGGATGAAATTTGTGCATGGTCTCAAAGGGATGATATAGACAACCTACAACTTTGCCACAGATCTTTTTTGTTTTATAAAAACAAAAGTAAATGTTACTTTTCAAACCTCCCTCTCCCCTGATTTTTTTTCTTCTTTTTCATAAACAAAGTCCTACCCCTGCCCCCTGCCCCGCCCCACCTCAAGCTGCCTTTCCTCTGGCTCTTCTTCTGCTCACTTCTCCCTTCTCACAGTGGAGCTGCAGCAGAAGGACCGGGCACTGGTGGAGTTGCTGCAGGAGAAGGTCGGGCTGTTTGCAGAGATGACCCACTTCCAGGCAGAGGAGGACTCCGGAAGTGGAATCCCCCTGCCTGCCCTGCCCAGGGGCCTTTTCCGCTCCGAGTCCCTCGAGTCCCCCCGTGGCGAGCGGCTGCTGCAGGACGCCATCCGTGAGGGTGAGGGAGTCCCCACACGAGCCATCACAGCATACAGACATGAGGCGAGGCCTGAACACACACCTACACACACACAGGAGGTGTCAAGCCACAGTCCATAAATACCCTGAGTGCCTGTCCTGTTCCAGCACCTGGGAAAGCTAGGGCAAGAGGCAAAGTCCTTGCTATTGGTCAGCATCTCTCACACTGCATGTTTCTGCGGTCCTGTGGGAGTCTTTAATAACTTTTGCCTCCTGAATGGTTGGTGAGTGAAACCCTGCTGCCTGTGTATATGACTTCCCCAGAGGCCCGAATGTCCCTGTGTGTTGCTCAGCCCACATACCCATCCTCACCTTGTCCTCTTTCCCTCAGTGGAGGGCTTGAAAGATCTGCTGGTGGGGCCTGGTGTGGAGCTGCTCTTGATGTCCCGGGAACCAGCCCAGCCCTTGGAACCAGACAGTGGTGGAAACACGAGTCCTGGGGTCACTGCCAGTGAGTGCCAGGGCAGGGGACCAGGGTCCTAGGTGGGAGGAGCTGAAGAGAATTGGTAGTGTTGGGTTCATTGAGTGGGGCCTGGGCCATAGCAGTGAGCTCAGCTCATCCTTTTCCCCTTTTCAACAGATGGCGAGGCCAGAACCTTCAATGGCTCGATTGAGTTCTGCAGAACTGACTCTGATTCCAGCCAGAAGGTAGGTTCTAGAGAGGTTTTGTTACTTAGCTGGAAGGTGAGTTGGGACAGTTGCTTTATAGATCCTGCTTGCTGACTCCTTGTTCTTGCCCATTTCTGTAGGATCGGAATGGAAATCAGCTGAGATCTCCCCAAGAGGTGAAGTGGGAATTTGGTGGCATTAGAGATGGAAGGGAGGGTATTCTCAGTCTGAGACGTTACAGCCCATTAGGGAGTGGTGTGGGTGGGAGTCTACATGTCGTAATGGATCTATAGATACTGTCAGCCCTATACCCACACTTGCTTAACTTCTGGGCACTCCAGCCGTCCTGAAGTTTGGGCTCTGTCCCCACCTTCTGTGCCCTCAGGAGGTGTTACAGCGATTGGTCAACCTCTATGGACTTCTCCATGGCCTGCAGGTAAGTGGGCAGGGCTGGCGTGGGAAGAAGAGGCCTGAGGTGCACCTTCGGCTTATTTCCTTCCAGCCGTCCAGCAACGCTGACTTGGGCCATGGGTGGTGGGGGGAAAGGGAGGAGGAAATGGGTTTCTAACACACCTGCCCCTGTTCCCCTCTAGGCAGCTGTGGCCCAGCAGGACACTTTGATGGAAGCCCGGTTCCCTGAGGGCCCCGAGCGGCGAGAGAAGTTGTCTCGAGCTAACTCTCGGGACGGGGAGGCTGGCAGGGTCGGGGCCCCTGTGGCTCCTGAAAAACAGGCCACAGAACTGGCGCTACTTCAGCGGCAACACGCACTGCTGCAGGAAGAGCTGCGGCGCTGCAGGCGGCTGGGCGAAGAGCGGGCAGCGGAGGCTGGCAGCCTGGAGGCCCGGCTTCGGGAGAGTGAGCAGGCCCGGGCGCTGCTGGAGCGGGAGACTGAAGAGGCTCGGAGACAGCTGGCTGCCTTGGGCCACACCGAGCAGCTGCCAGCAGAGGCACCCTGGGCTCGCAGGCCTCTAGACCCTCGCCGACGTAGCCTCCCAGCGGGTGATGCCCTGTACTTGAGTTTCACCCCGCCACAGGTAAAGTAGCTTGGAGTAGTGAACTCACCTGAGGCAGGCACAGGGCCTGCAGGACCTGAGGGACATTGAGCTGATGGGATTGGAGCCTAACTCAATCAGGCAGCAGTCTTGACAGCCCTGTGTGGTAGCATGCTCCTGTGATCTCAGCACTCTGGGAGAAACAGGCTCAAGTGAGGCCAGGCTGGGCAATTTAGCAAGACCCTTTCTCAAAGTGAAAGATAAGTGGGGTGTGGTGGTGTACACATGTAATCCCAGCACTCAGGAGGCTGTGGCAGGGGGATCACTGTGAGCTCGAGGCCAGCCTGGGCTATATAGTGAGACCCTATCTCCAAAAAAAAAAATAAAAGATAAAAAGTCCTGGAGATGAAGCACAGTGCAGAGCCCCTTGGTTCAATCCCCAGTACCACAGGCACCCACACAAAATTTAAATGGGTACAGGAGAGTGTTGACAGGAAATAACATAGATGTCACACTGAAAGAGATAGGAGCAATGGAGCTGCCAGGAGGTGACATTAGAGAGCCCTGGGGCCCAGCTAAGCAGAACCTGCAGTGTGCACACTGCTGACTCCCAGCCTGCTGCTTTTCCTGCCTGCTGTGCACAGCTCAGCCGAGGCCACGACCGCCTGGATCTACCTGTGACAATTCGCTCTGTGCACCGGTCCTGTGAGGATCGAGAGAGGCAGGAGCTAGGCAGTCCTGAGGAGCGGCTGCAGGACAGCAGTGACCCTGATACGGGCAGCGAGGAGGAAGGGAGCAATCGTCTGTCTCCACCCCACAGTCCACGAGGTGAGACCTTGGTGGCACTGAGCATGGAATAGTGTGGGCTGTAGCTTGGGTACAAGCCTGTAGGCTGTGGCTGCTTGGGAGAGATAGAGAGGAGCTCACAGTGATGATGTGTGTGGCGAAACTCTAGGAAGTGGTGTTGTAGGGGCTTTTCTGTGGCTAATTTCCAACATTGTTTGTTTGTTTTTGTCTTTTTGAGACAAAGTCTTGATGTGCAGTGCAGGCTGGCCTTGAGCTCACTGTATAGCCCAGGCTGGTTTTGAACTCAACAATGATCCTCCTGCCTCAGCCTCCCAAGCACTGGGATTACAGGAGTGAGCCATCACACCGAGTTTTGTTTTTTTGCTTTTGAGACAGGGTCTCACTATGTAGTTCAGGCTAGCCTTGAACTCACTATGTAGCCAGGCTGGCCTAGAACTCACTGTGATCCTCCTGCCTCAGTCTCCCAAATGCTGGGATTATAGGTGTGTACCACCATGCCTGGCTTTTTTAATTTTGTTTTGTTTTAATTTACAGGGTTGGGGATCAAACCCAGGACCTCACATATGATAAGCACTGTAGCACTGAGCTTGGCTTTTCAAGCTAAAATCAATTAAAAAAGAAAAAGTAAATTAAGACCTTAAATAGTTGATTCAGGAAAAGCAAAATAACCAAACAGCTACAGTGACTCCATGTTAGAATCTTAAATTGTTTTTTGGTGGTTTTTTTTGGTACCAGGGATTGAACTCATGACCTCATGCTTGCCTGGCAGGCGCTTGTGCTGCTGAGCTAAATCCCTGGCACTGTTCCCTATTTGATTAATCCATTTGTGTCTCTATGTTTCCAAAGTGTACCAAGGACTATGTGGGGGACACTGTTGGCTGTGAACAGAGGTTCCTCTCACCCAAGAATTCATCTACCAGTAGCCCTGAGGTCCCCAGCCTGAAGACAGAGGTGTCAGTGTAGGGGTGCACCTGCCCAAGGGAGACACGAACTCACTGGATTCCCCTGTTCCTTTCAGACTTCACCAGAATGCAGGACATCCCAGAGGAGACGGAGAGCCGGGATGGGGAGCCGCTGGCTGCAGAGACCTAAGGGGGCTCCTTCCCCTGCCTGGTGCCCTACTGAAGAATGTTACTGCTGGGGCAAATGTCAGGGACTCCAACCTGCCAATGATGAGGGAACATTTGAAAGAACTGCTGATCGTCCTTGCCAGCTCTTGGGATCCTTGGATACCTGGGGCCATTTAGGAAACTGGGGGATTTAGGTCACAACCCCCTCTCCCGGTGGCATCCAAAAGCTACACCGCAGATGCCAATTTGTTATGCCTTTTTCCCTCTACTTTAGGAAAATTTATTTATTTATTGTTTATTAGTTATGGGGGAGAGGGAATATTAGAAGGACCAGGGACATGGGAACCAAGCCATAGGGATCGGGGGCCTTGTCCTTTTACACTACTGGGGTACACTCAGGCTTCCCCAGCGGCCACTGACCGTCCCCAGCAATACCCACCCTTGACAAAAGACTGCAGCCACATGACACTCCTGCCCCTGTAAGGAGGGCTGTGGGCTAGCGTGTCCCTCTCCCCGCTCCCTCCACCCTCTAACTGCTGTTCTCCCTTCTCTGCATCTCCAGGAAGCGCAGGGAGATTACCTCCTCCCTGGCATTGATGGAGTGGAGATTAGGGTGGCTGTAATGGTTTGCTGAGGGTGAGGGAAAAAACCCACAGGGACCAGGATGTTTTGTTGTTTTCTTTTTTTGTACCAAAGCCAGCTGCACGTGTTTTATATTTTTAAGAGAAGATGTAGGCAAGTAGCGATCACATACCCTTCTCCACATCTCAATTTAAGGGGCGGGGGCGGGGGCGGCTGCGGCTGACTTCCCCACACTCTCTGCAGTAATAAGGCTCCTATGCTGACCTCTTTGTCAGTTGCTTGGAGAAAGTTCTAGGGTGGGTTGGGAAATCTCCACAAACCCTGGCCTCTTCACCCACCTCAGCAACCATGACTTGAAATTTCATTATGAATTTGGAGAATTTGTCAATAGTCAGTGCCCACCAGCTCCAGCCATTTTTCTGCCAATTTGATTGTTTTAAAAAAAGAAGAAAAAAAAGAAAAATACCAAGCAGGGAAAATTAAAGACCTGAAACCCTATGAGGTGCTGTCTCGTAATATCTGTCACTTGTGGTACAATGGTGACAGAGAACTGGGCAGTGACCTCAGTTCCTCTGATGGAGCCTTTTCCTCTTGCCAGTAGGCCTGTCTCTACCTCAGTCAAGAGCCAGCACTAGGAAAGGAACCCCTCTGCAGCTCTTTTACTGAAAAATACAGAGCAAAACGAAGTGGTGCTCAACTCCGGTGGCTGGTGGAAATTCCAATATACAAAACTTGTTTTCATCTTATTTGTATACTGTGTTCAGAAGTTGCGTCTGCTTTTTGGCCCCTCTGGCACAGTTCTTGTTACCATCTCCCTGGAGTCACTTTTCAGATCTAGCCCCAACCTGCCCTGGTGTCCGCACAGTGTCAGAGCCCTGGGATGACCTCTTATAAGGGCTGCTCATTGTGCTTTGCCCAGTCTGCAAAAGATAGCTGCTTTCAGTTCTTGTTTTATATTTTTGGGGGTTTGGGGTTCTTTCGCTTCTCATTTCTGATTGATAACCTTGTGCTTGGTCTGTAAGGGCAGGGTGGTAGAGAGAGTCTCAGGCAATGTGCCCATTGCAGTCTCTGGGGTAAGGTGAGAACCAAGGGGCTCAGGACCCCAGCTAGAAAAAGGAATTGAAATTGCATGGTGAGCAGCGAGCACCCACCCTTTCTCATTTGTGGAAATCCCAGGTGGGAGGGCTGCTCATTTTAACCATGGGTGCACAGAGCATGCTGGACTAGGGTAGGCAGCCCAGGAAGTGTTGCTTCCTTTACTCTGCCTAAAAGCACCAGAGCTTCACACCATTTCAAACGTACCAACACAGGGCTCAGCAGCTGCCCTCCGTGTTGACCAGTAGCCGCTGAGAACCTCACCTGTAAGGTGGAGGAAAACTGTTAAAGAGTGGGTGGAATGTTTACCTCCAAAACCCAAGAGAAGTGACTCTTGTGTTCCCTCATGGATTCAGAGTCAAAATGGAAATCTGGAGACATCCCAGAGAGGGTATGGACAAGCCCACAGCTCTCCAGAGAGGAAGGCTGCTTTATTCCTTCTGTTACTCCTTCACCAAAACTCCCTCTTTTTTAGTGTGTGTTTTTGAGACAAGGTCTTGCTATGCAATCCAGGCTTGGCCTTGGGCTCACTTTGTAGCCCAGGCTGGTCTTGAACTTGCACTGAATCCTGCCTCAGCCTTCTGAGAGCTGGGATTATAGGAGTGTGCCACCATGCCCAGCACTCCCTCCTGTCTTAAGCATCCCACAAAAATGGCACCAAAGCATTTCTATGGTGTGCTTCCTCCTGGCAATCAGGGCCCTCCCATCTTTTACCATCCTGTCCCTGTTGCCTCCCAAATTCTGCTTCAGCCTAGGGATTTAGCTCAGCGGCATAAGTGCCTGCCTTGCAAGTACACAGTCCTGAGTTTGATCCCTGGTACAAAAAAAACACCACAAACAAACCAAATTCTGCTTTGAAGAACTCAGTCTTATCCTCTGAACCTCCGGGTGCAGGTTCAAAGTTCCATGAGGTACTCTAAGGAGCCAGGGCCCAGCCTCCCATCAAAACCTTGTCTCTCCATTCCTAGGCTCCCAGCTGGCTGCGCCCAGGCCTGCACAGTGCTGTCACGGCCCCTCCCACGCCCCCTCCCACCTCTGAAGGCAGGTCTATGCTTTTCACTCATCTCTGATTTGGACCTGTGAACTTTTTGTCAATATTTACCTCTGGTTCCCATAAAGCAGAGATGCCCCCAGAGGAGCCAATATCCGGAGCCATAGGAGGAGCTGCTGGGGGTGCTAAGAGGGAGACAGGTGGGAGAGGATTTTCCATCTTCTGAATTGGCTGGGAACAGACTTAGAGTTTTAAAACCAGTTTAAACATTATCAAAAAGAGGAAATTAAACATTGAGAGGCTAATTAACTCTTTCTCATTGCTTAATATGTTGTGAATTGGGTGGCTTTTAAGAACCTCAGCGATCCAGTGAAGTGGGGCAGGGGCACTTGGAGGCCTGTGACCTCCTTTCCAGAGGGGGCGCTGCAGCTCTGGGGCCCTGAGTGGCCAATGTCATCCCGAGTCACAAGATGGCCAGAGCTGGGGTTAGGGAGAGGGTGGACATGGGAGCTCCACCATTTCCCCTTTGCCTTTCTCCCTCTCTTGCTCTTCTCCCCCACTCCCTACACTGGGCCTGTACTGGGGATTAAACCCAGAGTCTTCACACTGATTTACACCCCCATGTTTAATTATTTTAAACCTGGGTCTTGCGAGATGGCCCAGGCTAGACTCAAACTTGCAATTCTCCTGCTTTAGCCTCCCAGACTGCTGGAATTACAGGTATAAACCACCATGCCTGTCTGAAAGTTCCTTCTAATGACTTTTATTATAGATGAGTTATAATGATCAGAGGCGCCTTCTGCCCTGGATACACACCTTCAAGAGAAGCTTGAGGGCCAGCCCTGAAGTTTATTGTGTAAGAGTTTTATTATACGCCTGACTAGGTGAAACCATTCCAAAGGAGAATTTCACAGCTTCTCTACTTCTCCAGTCTCCCAGCCCCCTTACTTCATCTTACATGGAAGGTGAGAGTAATATGAAAATGCTTCAGGCACAGGCCATTTTACAGAATAGACAGCTGCAGCACAGAGGTAATCGGCCCAGGATACAGGTGCTCTGCCCCGGAGGTGATACTGACTCAGAGCTAAGCGTTTGGCATGGGGAAGAGGCCTCCCATCGCTTTGTGGCCCTACCTTCAGCTTTCTCCCAGGCCCTTTCTTCATCTCTTAGCTCCCTTCATGACACCTATCACCCCATTGGGTGTTATCTTGTCATTATCTCCATTAATGCCTCGTTTAGACAGAATCACAGGTGCTCCCAATCAGTACCGAGGTCTGGCAGGTGCTGGGGATTCCAGCAAGATCCTGTTTTTGGCATTTTCTTGTAGGGCAGGTAATCTTTTGAGATTGAGGCCTCTGCTGGCATCAGGCACCTACCATGGTGAGGAGAGGGAGATGGCCAGGGAAGAGGGCAGTTTTGGCTGTAGTGCTAGAAAAGGAGAAAAGACATCTTGTTTTTGAGGTGAGTGTAGGGGGACAGACAAAGGGTCTATTAGCCTAGACCCTTCAGGGAAATAAATCCTGAAAATTCTTAACAGAAGGCAGAAATAGTAAAAATTATCCCAAACTCAATTGGAGATGAAACTGGGACAAGAGATCGAGACACAGACCTGGCCATGGTGATGCATGCCTGTTAGCCCAGCACCCTAGAAGGCTGAGGTAGGAGGATTGCAAATTCTAGCCCAGCCTGGCAACTTAGCAATTTAGTGAGATCCTGTCTCAAAAATTAACAAATAAATAAATAATCAAGACAATTTGTGGGCAATCCAGAAGTTTATTCTGAGCTTCTTTTCCACCTCCAAATAGAGACTTCAGCTTTGTCACACCCAACCCCAACCTGGGCGCTGGCCTCCCACCTTCCACTGCACCCAGAGTTGGTGATTGGGCCTGGCTGAAAGGGCAGCCTCTCCCTAGATGTGTGGATCCTGTGTCTGGCAGGTCCTAGAAAGAGGAGAGAGTGGAGCTTTGCCCTTCAACCAGGTGTCCCTCTGTGTATGTTTGCAAACACAAAAGAAGAGCCGCTCTCCCGGGAGTGCTCGGTACTCATGGGCTGCCTACCTCCTTTAGGACCACCTGCTGCAGCCAGCTGGGGCCCTGGGGCCACAGCCTGGATCGCAGATCCCTGAAGGCGTCTGCCAGAGCCTGGCGGGGCTCTCGCCGCAGCAGACAGTACAGCACAGGGTTGAGGCAGCTGTTGCTGTGTGCCAGGCAGGTGGTCACGGGGAAGACGTAGGTATGAACAGTGTAGAAAGTTTTGTTCCAGGGCACCAGGTCAAACTTCACCAGGACACCCCAGAGAGTGACCACATGGTTGGGAAACCAGCAAAGGAAGAAGGAGGCCACCAGGATGCGGACAGAGCGGGCCACCACTTTGCTGTCCCTCCGCCGCCGTTGCCGCCTCCGCAGGAAGGTCACTAGCAGCAGGTAGCTGGTGGTGATTATGCCCAAGGGCAGCACGAAGGCAAGGACCACCCTCTGCAGCTGGTAGGCCCCCTGCCAGTATCTGCTGGGGAAGCGCAGCAGGCAGAGATGCACACCCCACACCTCACCCTCAGCCCCAAAGATGGCTGTGGGCACCGTCACCAGGGCCGCTGCCACCCATACCGCCAAGGTGGCCACACGGGCCCAGAAGAGAGAGAGGGGGGTGCGTGGCCCTGCAGCCATGGCCACGAGCCAGTACCTGGCAACACTCAGGGCCGTGATGAGGAAGATGCTGGCGTAGACATTGAGGACAGTGGCCGTCAGGATCATCTTGCAGAGGGCGCTTCCGAAAGGCCAGTGAAAGTCCAGTGCTGACTCGGCTGCCCAGAAGGGCAAAGTAAGTGCCAGCCCCAGGTCTGCCAGAGCCAAGCTGAAGACGAAGGTGTCAGAAGGTGGACCAGAGGCTCGCCTGGCACCGCAGTTACCCAGCACCCAGAGTACGGCCAAGTTCCCCAGCAAGCCGATGGCCCCCACAAGCCCATAGGCCAGGGCCACCATGATCCTCAGGGTGAAGAATTCAACAGGCAGTGTGGCATCATCAGCACCCAACACCCCACCTCCAGAGGCGTTGACCCAGAAGAACGTAGGCAGTGGGACCGAGATATTGGGTGTGGGCATTGCAGAGCAGCAGAGGTTGGTGGTGCTGGGTGGAGGGGCCAGCAGGTGCCTGCCAGACTGGCAGGTGCCACCGCAGGCTCTCGGCAGGAGGCTCTGGGGCTGTGTACTTTTCAGGGGCCTCTGGCTGCAGAGTCCTAGCTCCCGCCCACACTTGGAGGGAGGGGTATGGATGGACTGCCTGTCCCTTCCCTGCTGAGTGGGATCCTCGGTGGGTGGGGCAGGGCAAAGACAGACCCAAACAGCAGAGGATGAGTTTCTACATGTCCATGTGCATATTTAAGAGGGATTCAGCACAGCAGAAAGGAAACAGGAGGAGTTATCCTACTGTGGAGAGCAGCCCCAAGCTCCACCACAGGGTGAGAACCAGGTACTCCCTGACTCCTATGACCACACCCAAAGGATGACTGTAACCAAACTAGAGCTCCCCTACTCGAAGTGGAGTGTGGCACTGGTCCCTTGGGCCCCAGGGGGTGGGGTTTGAGGGGAGTCACAGAGGCAGGAAACCAGAATCAGGGTCTTGTAGAGCAAGGGGCAGAGGCTCAGAGTCCCACACCTGCTACCACTGGCTATGTGACATTGGCTGAGTTACTATGCTATGTTCCTGTTTCCTGGCCTCAAAGCTTCAAGAGTTAGAGCCAGTGGTGACATCTACCTGCAATTCCAGCTACTTGGAAGACAGGACAATGGCATCACTTGAGTCTGGGAATTCAAGGACAGCCTGGGCAGCATAGACCTAGTCTCAAAAATTTTTAGTCAGTGTTTACCATGTGTCAGGCCCTGGAGTTTGAGCCCCAGCACCAAAATAAAATTAAATTGTGAAAAATTCTGATAGCTGGGCGTGGTGCCTCACACCTGTAATCCCAGCACTTGGGAGGCTGAGGCAGGAGGATTGTTGCGAGTTTGAGACCAGCCAGGGCTACAAAGTGAGCTCAAGGCCAGCCTGAACCGCATAGCGAGACCCTGTCTCAAAAAGACAAAAAAAAAAAAAATTGATAAAAGGTCTGCTTCACAGAATCACTGTGATGAAATAATAATGTGAAATGGTACTTCGGAATAAGTTCCTCTTAGTGCCTATGTGCAGTACATGATTACATGCATCTTGGGAGCTGATACGTGTGCGTAACACGTTTCAAGACAGCACTTTTTATGTCTTTGCAATGACTGATTTCCAGGAAATCTGGAGCGTTTGCGGTGGAAGGAAGCAAGACACTGAGCAGCGATTGTCATCATGCCCTGGGGACTGTGCCAACTGAAACACAGGTGGAATTCATCTCAGCAGCAAGTGACCTTGGGGCTAAGAACAGGGAGGGAAAGAGAGAAAGGAAGTCACAGCTTCCTGTTCCTTCCCCACTGAGAGCACTGGGCCTGAGACCGTGTGGATGGACCTGGGCCTGGGCCCGAGCCGAGCCGAGCCTGGGCTCAGTTTGTGTGGCCCCCGCCACCCCTGCTGCTGCCCCACCTTTCCTGCTGGGGTCTGAGGATTCAGGTAGTCCTACTCTATCCAGTGCTTCCTGAGCCCCATTTTTTTTTTTCAATCGGTACCAGGGATCGAACTCACAACCACGTGCTTGCAAGGCAGGTGCTTGTGTCGCTGAGCTAAACCCCCAGCCCCGCTGAGCCCCATTTCAGAGCTCTGGGTCTGTGACATGCCCTTGCCACACTTCATTCTGTCTCGCTACAGTCTGTCCCAACTGTGACAAGTACCTCACTAGCTCTCCCGTTGATACTCACCTCTCTGTCAAGTCTCTGTCACTGCAGGGGCCGTGATGGGGGAAAGAGAACACAAGAAGTGTGTGTGTAGACCAGTAAGGCTTGCTTCAAAGATTCTGACACCTTAGTCAACACCTTGCCCTCTGCTGGCTAAGTGAGTTAATGTTTGATGTTCAGGTCTCTTTGGGACAATAAATCAGCACTGGGATTGATGAACCCATATGAGGAACCCAAAAGGGGAGAGATCCAGGCTGGGTCCAGGGTGTCTGGGGTTCTGAGCCAGGGATGGGTGTGGAAAGGGTTGCCGAAAGGAAGCGTCTAGCCCACATCTCATGAAGACCACAGCCTGTTCCTGTGTGGCTCTGTGCCGTCGGTCCACCTCTCAGGGCCGTGTCTACCTTTCTGCCCAACCAGAATCACCTTGCCAGTCTAGCAGTTAAGATAGTTTCAGTGGGGCTGGGGTTTAGCTCAGCGGCATAAGCGCCTGCCTTGCAAGCGCATGGTCGTGAGTTCGATCCCCGGTACTGATAAAAAAAAAAAAAAAGACAGTTTCAGTGTGTTTTCCTGACCTTCTCATGGAGGCAAGAAAAGAAGCTGGACCAGGGTGACAATATATAACGTATGTACCATCCTTGCCCCCGGATTGATGTGTACTGAAATTTAGTTTTAGTTTCTTCTTCTTTTTTCCCTTGAAATAAAATGGATTTGAAAAAAGAAAGAAGAAGAAGAAGAAGAAGAAGAAGAAGAAGAAGAAGAAGAAGAAGAAGAAGAAGAAGAGAAAGAATAAGAAGAAGAAGAAGAAGAAGAAGAAAAAGAGAAAGAAGAAAAAGAAGAAGAAGAGAAGAAGAAGAAGAAAAGAAGAAGAAGAAAGAAGAAGAAGAAGAAGAAGAAGAAGAAGAAGAAGAAGAAGAAGAAGAAGAAGAAGAAGAAGAAGAAGAAGAAGAAGGTGGGCCAGAATTCCTGAGTTTTGCTATCTCTAAAATATTCGCTCATCCAATTATTTCCTCCCCACTCCCACCCCACCCCCACCTCCAGCTTTTATGCTTTTTTACCCCTAAAGTTTTTTCCTTGGTGTGAGACCACAGTTTTTTCCTTGTGACTATGTGCAGAGGTGATGCCACCAGCTGGCCATGTCCAGAACCTCCTTTTTCTAGTATTTCATTCATTTATTCACTAATCACAGTATTATTTCTCTAATCCCTCACTATGGGCCGAACTCTGTTAAATGAGAAATAAAATGTGCTTATTCTCCTCATAGAAAATAATAGAGGAGCTGAGGATTTAGCTCAGTGGCACAAGTGCCTGCCTGGCAAGAGTGAGGTTGTGAGTTTGATCCCCAGTATCAAAGAAAAAAAAGAAAGAAAGAAAAGAATAGAGGTTAAGAAAAAAAGAAAATAATAGAGATAGAAAGCATCTTTGATGCCATCTGATTCAATTTCTTTTTTTTTTTTTTTCTTGGTACCGGGGATCAAACTCATGACCTCGCACTTGCTAGGCAGGTGCTTATGCCACTGAGCTAAATCCCAGCCCGATTCAGTTTCTTATGATGCAGAGTGAAAATGATTTGCAGAGGCCACCTGGGAGGGGCAGCACAGACAGGACTGAGATAAAGGCCTCCTGACTCCTAGAATCTGACTCCCCTCACCAGTCATGAGCTCCACGGCATTTCTTTCCATGCACCACCCCTTGTGCTCTTGACTGTAAGGCACCCCAGCCCTGACCGTGGGATCTCCATGGCTGAAGACAGAAATCGTACCAATGTGCAGACAGAGGGACATTGACGACCTGGCTAGAGATGGTCTCCATTCACAACTCCTGACAGAGGAGGGGGAACTTGAATCCTAAAAATACTTTTCCTGTTCCTCAGTTCACACCACCCTCTGAAGCCTGGCTTGACCGGTGTTCTCTTCCATTTCCGCCTGGCTCCCGGGCCCTGCAGTGGCGGATGATGGTGTCTGTCTGCCTTGCATAAAAAGGACCCCCGCTCCAGTCTCGGGCAGTGCCCCTTCCCTCAGCCCGAAGCCTAGCCCCTCTTCTACCTCATCTATTGGAACAGTTTTAGATTTACAGAAAAAACACAATGAGAATGATACATGTTTTTTATTTTCCAGATTAAAACTAGCAGAATGTTAAAAAAACTAAAATTCTTAGGGATAAGTATGGCAAAAGATGTCCAATACCAGAATATTTAAAACCATAAAGCATTGCTGAAAAAATTAAAGAAGATCTGAATAATGGAGATGAATACCACGTTAATAGGGGACAGATGCCATAATATTCTGTGTGTGTGTGTGTGTGTGTGTGTGTGTGTGTGTAGCAACACTGTGGACTGAACCCAAGGTCTTTGCAGTGAATTATACTTCCAGTTTTTTGTTGTTGTTGTTGTTTTTTGTTTTGAGACAGGTACAGAGGTGCATGACTGAAGCCCAGCTACTCTGGAGGTTGAGATGGGATAATCATGAGTTCAAAGCCAGCCTGAGCCATTTAGCAAGACCCTATCTCAAAATAAAAAATGAAAAAGGGCTGGGGATATAACTCAGCATGAAGGCCTTTGGTTTAATTCCAAGTACCTTAAAGAAGGGGGCTGAAGAACAGGGGTAGAGGACTGCTGGGTTTGAGACACATGGCACCAAAAAAAATTTTTTTTGACCAATTGAACTTCATTGAAGTTAAGAATCTCTAGATCAGATATGGTGGCTCACACCTGCAATCCCTGCACTGCGGAGACTGAGGCAGGAAGATCACTGCGAATTTGAAGCCAGTCTGGGCTACAAAGTAGGTTCAAGGCCAGCCTGAACTGCATACTGAAACCTTGTCTCAAAAAGGAAAAAAAGAAAGAGCCAGGGATATACCTCAATGGCCCAAGCACCTGCCTGGCAAGTGCAAGGTCCTGAGTTTGATTGCTATTATAAAACAAGACAAAAACAGACAAACAAAAAACCTCCCACAAATTAAGAGCTTTTCCTTGTTGAAAATACATTTAAAAGAATGAAAAGAACAGACTGATAGAAAATATTTCCAAATTTCAGATATGATAAAGGATTTATATCTAGAATACCTCAAGAACCCTCAAAATTCAACAGTCAGAAGAAAACAAACTTTTTGTTCAGTGCTGGGGATAAAATCCAGAGCCTTTACACTGAGGTATATCCCCAGCCCTTTTATTTTTTAAGATAAGAGTCTTGCTAAATTTCTCAGTCTGGGCTCTAACTTGCAATTTTCCTCTCAAAAGAGGGGTATAGGGGTCGGAGATTTAGTTCAGTGGCCTAAGTGCCTGCCTGCCTGGCATGCGCAACGTTGTGAGTTTGATCCCTGGTACCAAAAGGGTAAAAAGAGCAGGGTATAGAGAGAAAGGATTTGAACAGATACTTTGAAAGAAGAAATAAAGATATAAAGTAAGCAGATGAAAAAATGCTCAAAGTCACTCTCCACTAGGAAATGCAAATTAAAACCACAGTGAGAGGCTGGAGTCGTAGCTCAGTGGTAGAGCATTTGCCTAGGATGCAGGAGGTCCTGGGTTCAATCCTAAGCAACACAGATAAAAGGCAATATAACATTTCTATTAAAATATTTCAATGAGAAAAACTGACCATATCAAGCATGGGAGAGGATTGCGGTAACCAAGTTTTCTTACACTGCTGGTGAGAACATAAAATTAATAATCATTTTGTAAAACAATTTTTTACTTTCTTGAAAAGTTAAACATATGCTTACTGGACACCCCATAGATTCTACTCCTTGGCATTTACTCCAGACAAATGAACGTAATGGATGGATGTTCCCATAAAGATCTGTACACAAATATTCACCGCAGTTTTAAATTGGAAATAATTCAAATGCAGTATAATTATCCATAACAAGTGAAGAAATAAGCAGATTGTGGCCTATTTCTACAATGGAATACTACTCAACAACGCAAACAAATGCAACAAGATGCGTGGACACAGCCCTGGTGCCTCATGACCATGTTGCTCTCTCTCCTTTAGTTTCACTGAAATGTCTATTTCTCCTTCTCAGGCCAGCACCGCTGGTCCATCTGCACTGCATCCACACCCCATATTCACCAGCCCCTAATGCTGGACATGAACTCCTCTAAAACAGGATGGCCCTGTGCTGCATCCACCTGCTCGAGACCATGCCGGCTCTGGGGTGCCATCTAAGCTGTGGCTCAGTGTACACCCACATCTCTGCCCTCTATCTTGGTTTTCATTTCAGACACCAAAGTAAACAGGAAGGGCAGATACATACCTTCTTGGTCAGTTTTATGCTACTGGAACAGAATGCCACGGACTAGGTAGTTTATAAACAATTGAAGGTAATTTGCCCCTCAGTTGCAGAGGCTAGGAATTCTGAGAATTTAGTGCTGACAGTTGGCAAGGGCCTTTCCTAACAGGGTGGAGAGACACCCTGTGTCATGACAGCATGAAGAAAGCAAGTGTGGGACAGTGAAAGGAAGATGGGCTGAACTCATCTTAGGAAACCACTTCCATGACAACTGCATTTATCCATTCACAAGGAAAGGACACTTGTGATCTATCCAAGGGCCCACCATTAAAAAGGTCAATGTGAGTTTTTGAGGGGGAGATTCAAACCCCAGCACCTCCTATGCTTGAAGATGAGACCAGGCTCTTTCTAAGGTTGCCCCTCTAAGACCACACAGAAACCGAGGCTTCAGTAGTGACACCACCAGTTAAATCCCCAGAGGGATACTTTATTATACTTGACATCTGGCACTGGGTCTGCACTATAGCTTGCGTATCCCTGGTCAGCTACTCTTTCCTATCTTCATGCAAAAGTTACTAAAACTTACGTATTCCCGATCAATTCTTTCATATCTTCATACAAAGTAAGTGACACACACGATGCAGGCATGGGATACAGAAGGAATGAAAGCATAATTCCTCTCCTTAAGGAGCCCACCCTAGCAAGGGTAAGTAAAAGTATAAATGCTTTTTCATAAATACAGTATAGAAATCTTGCTATGAAAGATTTAACAGAGTCCAGAAGGTGCTCAAGGGATACAGTATTTAATTTTATTTGTGATGGTCACAGAGATGACTTTTTAAGTTAATCTTGAAAAACTAGTAGACATTTGCCCAGGGAAATGGCATTTCAGGTGGACAGAACAATTCTATTAAAGACATAGGGGAAGCCCTGAATGACGTGTTTTCAAATTTAGGTGTTTTTTTTTCCTTCTTTTTTCTCTTTTTCCCCTTGAAATAAAATGTGCTTGGAGAAAAAAAAAAAAAGACATGGGGCAGACATGGTGGCACACACCTGTAATCACAGCACTCTGGAAGGTTGAGGCAGGAGGGTCACAATTTTGGGCCTATCCTAGTCAATTTAGTGACTTAGAAAAATTTTGTCTCAAAATAAAAACTAAAAGGGCCAGAATTGCAGCTCAGTGTGAAAGCTGTGAGTTCAATCCTCAGTATTGAGTTGAGGGACCTGGGACACACAGTGCCTGGGAAAATTGAAGCCAGTCAGCATGGTCAGCATGACACTGTGTGCACTCAGATCAAGAGCAGGAAGGCTGGGAAGAGAAGCCGAGTGTGAGGTTATGAGGGCCTTAGCCAGGCCAGTAAGCTGGATTTCATCCTGTAGGTGAGACATCGTTAAAATCTTTTAAGGCGTGACAGAATCAGATTAATTTTTTAGAAGTCTTCTCTGTTGATAATATATAAAAGACCATTCGAGAGGGTTTAGAATGGCAGAAGGAATATCAAACAAGAGGTTTTTATAAACAGCGGCTGAGATTGAAAGCAGAGAAGGGAAGGAATGTGAATTATATTCAGGAGGGAGAATCACATGACTGGAGATGGACCGGCATTAAGAGCTAACAGCATAGCTCGCTTAACATGCACAAGGCCTCAGGTTTGCTCCCCAGCACCAGAGAGAAAAGAAAAGAAGGGGGCTGGGGATTCAGCTCAGCGGCATAAGCTCCTTTCTTGCAAGCACGGGGTTGTGAGTTTGATCCCCGGTACTGATTTAAAAAAAAAAAAAGAGAGAGAGAGAGAGAAGGGAAAGAGAGAATGACCACTAGCTTATTTGCTCAGCGAGTTAAGCATACGGAGGTTATATGGAAGGATGGATGGATGGATGGATGGATGGACAGTAGTGTGCATCACATACAGCATTAGAAAAGATGGCAGCCATAATGATTTTCCTATGGTCTGGTTTTGAAGGCCTGTAATGCCTTCATCACTCTGTTCTGATCAGTTTTATACTATTTTGTCTTGTATGAATTCATTGTGTGTGAAGATATGGACAACTATTTAGAAGAAAACAAGAGACATTATGGTAGCCATTATAGATCTGTTGTCTTACTTTGAAATTTGTGTCACTTATATTGTTTTCTTCTGATCTGCTTTATTCTATTGATGAAATTTGTGTCACTTATATTGTTTTCTTCTGATCTGTTCTGATCTGCTTTGTTTTACCCTCTTTAAAATAAAAGAAATGTAGCTCAGTGGCAGAGCAATTGCCTAGCATGCACAAAGCCTTGGGTTTGAGCTTCAGGACAGAAAGAAAGAGAGAAAGAAGAAAGAGAGAGAAAAGAAAGAAAGAAAGAAAGAAAGAAAGAAAGAAAGAAGAAAGAAAGACAGAAGAAGGAAAGAAAGAAAGAAAGAAAGAAAGAAAGAAAGAAAGAAAGAGAAAGACAACTGGTGGTACATACTTCTAATTCCAGTACTCTGTAAGCCGAGGCAGAAACACTGTAAATTCAACCCCATCTTGGCAGCATAGTGTCTTAGCTAGACCCTGTCTCAAAAGTGTAGTAAAAGGTCTAGGGGTGTAGTTCAGTATGAAGGCCCTAGATTCAATCCCTACAAGTGGTAAAAAAAAAAAAAAAACAAGGAAAAGGAAAAGGAAAAGAGGAAACAAGGAAGAGAAAATATAGCAAGAGTAACAGGTTGAAGTGTTTGCGAATCATCTGGGTACAGAAGGCCTAACATGCAGCTGGCCCCCTGGTCTGGAAAGAGACTTGGTCTCCTAAAGATCTTCAGTAAAAGATGGCGATGGGCAAACCTGTGGAAGAGAAGGTACAGTAGCTCTTTGAGTATGGCTGGCAGCCTTCCAAGCATCCATTTCTCCCTTCTCTTTCCTGGAGAATTTAATTTTTTTCCAGTATCACTTTTCCTCTGAGTCCAGATGATTCGAAAGAAACTAATTCTATCCCCAGTTCTAGAGTTGATCCCAATTAGTTTAATCAATTACAATATAATCAATTTATGCCTGGTGTAAGGGCACATATCTATAATCCCAGCTACTCAGGAGGCTGAGGCAGGAGGATTATGATTTTGAGGCAGGTTTAGGCATAATTATCTGATCTCTCTTGACTGCAGTCTGCTCAGGAGCCAAGGGTTATGCTAATCTATACATGATTTCATCCAGATGATTGCCATCGGTCTGCAAGTTGGTCTAATCAGACAGAAATGGAAGAAGCTTTTCATTCTGAAGGGTGGAAAGGTTTTCTTTCTCTTGTTGGGCTCAAACACAGAAGCCTCTGGTAGTTATCCTGTCATGATGAAGGGAGCCAGGCTGAGAACAAGATTTCCTATAAAGGAAGACAGAGACACCTAGGCATGCACTGTCTTTGAACCTCCAGTTATAAAAGATAATACTTTTTATTATTGTTGTTTAAACTACTTTGATCTCATTTATTGTAAATTTAAGTTGGCCTATGTTCTGTACCTAATTATTTTCAGGCTTATAGACATAGCAATTGTTTTTTTTTTTAATCGGTACCGGGGATTGAACTCACTACCGCGTGCTTGCAAGGCAGGCACTTATGCCGCTGAGCTAAATCCCCAGCCCTGTTTAAAGTATTTTGAACTAGGTTTCCCATTACCTGTAATGATAAGCACCCTGGTTCAAACCTGAAAGGATGCATGATTGATGAACAGTAATTTTTAAAGCAGAAGGGACCAGTTATGTTTACTAAATACATTGATTACTGTAGGAGAAGAGAGAGATGCTAGGTTGCTCCATCACTCTAAGCAGAGCATGCTCCAAGCCATCTACTTGTGTGATTTGATTTATATATTTATCGGTACCAGGGATTGAACTCATGACCTTGAGCTTCCCAGGTAGGCACTTATGCTGCTGAGCTAAAGCCCTGGCCCTGCTTGTGTGATTTTGCTGGAAGGTGAAGTTCAGGGACTGGTGAGTTTTCAGAGATGTAAGTAGACAGTCTCTACACAGATGGTTATTCTGATAAAACTGTGTTGACTGGTTGGCACTTAGCAGCCAGGCAGGCGCTGATAGGAAAATGTTCACTTTGGTAGGTTGCTAACTGACTCAACAAGTGTAAAACAATTATGATAGCTACTTCTTACCATGGTTACAGATAAATCAAATCAGTCTTTTTTATTTTTTATTTTTTTGAAGGGCAGAGGTAATACATAATTTTGAACAAAAATATTTACACTAAGAAATTACTAGTTGATAAGTTACATATTGTCCTCTTAGAAATAGTTGTTCAAGTTACAAAATCAAAGCATAAAAAGTGAACAGATACTCAAACATTCACAGTGCAAAACATTTTGTTCAATGATCTAATAAAAACTTAGTAATATGGTCATCTATCTTATACACTTAAACATACATATAGTTATATCCTTTAGAGCACTTTCCCTCCCTTTCACTTTTACAATATGTATTATACAGTTTATTATTTTTTACACTAGAGATACAATGTGGTATTTACAAATGTGGGTCTTATTTATTTCACTTATGAGGATAGTCTCAAGTTGCCTCCATTTACCTATAAAGGCCTCAAGATCATCCTTTTTTATAGCTGAGTAGTAATCCATTATATAAAAATACCACATCTTTTTCATCCACTCTGCAGTTGATGGGCATTTTGGTTGTTTCCAAGATTCAGCTATTACAAATTGTGCTGCTATAAATCAGCCTGTTTATAAGTTTATGGGGACTTTATTTAGAAGTCTCTTAATTTTTATTTTTATTAGTACATATGTGTAGTACATAATGGTTACAGTCCTAGTAAGGAATTGGTATGTGTTCATAACATAATATGTGTACATAATGTGGTTTTAAAAAACATATCTTAATTTTTCTTTCATTCTCTTTCCCTCCCTCCCTCTTCCCTACAGGAACTTATTCTCAGAAAGAAGTATACACCCTCCATTCCAAGGCCAGTCCCTCCATGTGTTCTTAAATTTTTTTCTTCCCAAATTATGCTCCTTCAGCCACACTCTCTCTCCTTTTTGCTTTTTCCCCAGACAGGATTTCTCTATGTAGTTCAGGCTGGCCTTGAACTCATTATGTATCCCAGGCTGGCCTCAAACTCATGGGGATCCTCCTGTTTCTCTTGAGTGCCTGACAATGATGCCTCTTTTATTGTAAATAAGAGAAATCACTTCAAGCTACTTCCAGTGATGACACAGATAGCTATCTAGGGATGGAACAACATTGGTTATGGAAGTCTTGAAAACCCTTTCACTTTTCCTTCCCCATCTCTACTTTTTTCTTTCAACATCAATGCAGGAGATGGGAATGTTGGCCTGAAGGGTTTGGGTCCTAAATGCATTCTACACTGCAATAGTTCTCAGTGGATTCAGATAAGATAATGAGAAGACAAAATAGTACAGATCTCAAGAAGCAAGTTCTATACTTTTATGCTTCTCATTATATTCCTGTTTGCTTGTGCTGCACTCTTCCGTTTGCCACACAGTCTAGATCTTCTTCCTGCTGTTCTTAAGCATAGCCAAGAGAATTATCCCAGTCTTGACATCCTAGCACCAGTGATTATACCAACTCTTTGGTTCTAAAAATCCTTGAAGAAGGCTGAGGATTTAGCTCAGTGGCTTAAGCGCCTGCCTGGCAAGCTTAAGGTCGTGAGTTCGATCCCGGTACAAAAAAAAAAAAAATCCTTGAAAAATTATCATTTCACATTTTAGTCTAGCCCTGTCTGTATTTGTATTAGTCACTTTTCTCATCACTGAGACACAATACCCAATATCCACATCCTAAAGGAGGAATGATTTAATTTAGCTCACAGTTTTGGGGGATTCAGTCACAGTTACCTGGTTCCAAAGCAGGAATATCATGGTGGAAGAGCAAAGCTGTTCGGTTTATGGCATCTGGGAAGCAGAGTAGGGGAACAGTATAAAGAGAATGGGCTAGAAGAAGGCATAAATAACAGTGGTCCTGACCTTTCTGGCACCAAGAACTGGTTTAATGAAAAATAGATTTTCCATGGATGGTGGTGTCGTGCTGGTTTCAAGATGATTCAAGTGTATTACATTTATTCTGGATTTTATTTTACTATTTTTTCTGTCTTTTTTGAGACAGAGTCTCGCTATACAGGTCTGGCTGGCCTTGAGCTCACTTTGTAGCCCAGGCTGGTCTCGAACTTACAACGATCCTCCTGCCTCAGCCTCCTGAGTGCTGGGATTACAGGCGTGAGCCACCACACCCAGATATTTTACTATTATTACATATAATAAAATATCCTGCAACTAGATGGTCCCATCTGCAGATGACAGGAAAGAGTGACACTCACCACAAACATATCATAAACACTAAGGTATGTTGCTTACGTTGTCTATTCTGTAATTTCCTTTTGAATGTTGTCATTGAAGAAAACCCTGCCTTACAAAGACAGGATGTTAGAAATGGAAGCAGGCTTTGCACTGATTGTGTAGCAATCTCAGGATATTGAACCTTGACTTTAATCCAGAATATATGGCGATTCGAAGTTGTTTTAGACATACATTTAAGGTCATCATCATTTGTGATCTCAAGCAGTAAATCCTCTTCTAGCACAAATAAAGTTAATTCACCTGGCTTATTCACAAGTGGGTATAGATCGATTCCTTTCAAGTTCTGGGATCCTTGGTGGTTGGGAAGTAATGCTGAAACTCTTATTTTTTAAGGAAGGAAAGTTTTATTTAGTTCACAGTTTGTAGCGGTTTCAGTACATAATCAGCTGGCTCCAAAGCAGGGTGTCATGGCAGAGGGGCAGCAGTTCATGGCAGCAGAAGACAACAAAAACAACAAGAACAAAACAGGGGAAAGGAATCTCTTTCTTCTCTTTTATCTTATCCAAACTGCTGGGATTAGGGTAGTGTGAGTCCAATCTGTGGAGTGATCCAGAAATCATCCAGCCTTAACCCCAGAACACTTTCTCCAGTCAGCCACAAACTCTAGATTCAGATACCTCTGATAAAGCCCCCCCATCCCTGTGATTGCATGAGGCTTTGGGGGGACGTCTAGACACAAACCATAACATTCTGCCCCTGGCCCCCCAGTGACTCATGTACATTCCTTTATGCAAAAGGCATTATTTCATCTGAAAGAGTTGCCAAAGTTCTAACTGACTCAGCATTGCTGAAAAGTCCAAGTCCCAAGTCTCCTCTGAGATTTAAGGCAAACTCTTAGCTATGAGCCCCTGTAAAAATGAAAAGAAATTTAAACACTTCCAACATTCAACAGCACAAGATAGAGCTTTTCATCCCAAAAGCTACAAAATGAGATACAAAAGAATGGGACCAAAACAAGTCAAAAATCCAACAGGGCAAACATTAAGCCCTATAATTCCATGTGTAGCATCTGAGGCAATATGAGGCAAGTTGTGAACCCCAAAGAGGTTGGGTGGCTCTGCCCCAAGGGCAGTGCCAGTGGTTGTAGCTTCCATAGCTTTTTCTTAGGCCTTCTCTGCTCCCTCCTTGCAATTTTCTTTAGATGATCTATGTTTCTGGATTCTCCAAACTTCTGGGGTCTCCATTGCTCCTTTAGCTTCTCACTCACAGCTTCATGCACTGCCCTCTCAGGGGCACACTGCCTGGTTTCCCAGGCCTTCTGAAACCTGTGTGGAAGCCTCCCTGATACCACAACTTTTCCGTTCTGATGCACCTAAAAGCAACACCATGTGGATGATGGCAAGATCTGCTGCCAGTTGGATCAGTAATCAGACTTCCCTGTCTTTTAGCTGGAGGGGTTGAGTGCCTGCATTGCTGAGCACTCTGATTCCAATTCTGAGAAACATTCTCCATGCCAGTACCATTGTGGAACATATTGCTCTGCAACTTTCCTGTCAAAGCAAAGTCTTTATTATTTTTTTTTTGTACTGGAAATCAAATTCAGGACATTGAATTCAAGACCTTGTGCTTGCCAGGTAGGCACTGTGCTGCTGAACTATATCCCCAGCCTCAAAGCAGTCTTTCATTTTTACAATTTTGAGGCTGCAAAGGGTAGAGTCCTGCTGCTTCTTGTGATGCCCTCAGGCCATCTTTTCTATTCTCCTTTTCCAACACATCAATAAAGATCTCCTCTGTTCTATCTTTGCAGTCCACATCTTTACTGGAGTTTCCTTCCTGGGCAAACTCCCAACAGTTTAAATCATTCTGCTGAGCTCTTTGCTCTTGATTCACAAGACAAATCTGGCTAAAAGGGCTGGGCGTGGTGGCTCACGCCTGTAATCCCAGCACTCAGGAGGCTGAGGCAGGAGGATTGTTGTGAGTTCAAGACCAGCCTGGGCTACAAAGTGAGCTCAAAGCCAGCCTGAACTGCATAGTAAGATTCTGTCTCAAAAAGACAAAAAAAAATCTGGCTGAAAGCCCCCAACAGTAGCCATGCCACAACCTCAACATTCGACTGTCTTGAAACTGCTTCTGCCAGATTAATTAATTAGTCTCAGGCAAAGTCTCTGGATAGGAGCAAAATGCAGGCAAACTTTCTGCCAAGCCATAACACACATTGTCTGGAGTCCAACAACCAAGCAATCCTTCCCAGAAGAAACCTCCTTGAGCCTGGTCTTTACCAGCAGGATTTCTATCCACCTTCGGGTTTTCTAAGTTCTAACCAGAATCTCCCACACAGAATAGCCTAAAGCATTCCAGCTGTACTTTTTCAGTCAGCATCTCTGAAGCTTCCCAAACTCTTCTCACAGGCCCTTCCCAAAGGCTCCTGAACCACACAACAATGACCCCACTTCTCTGGTAACAAATTTTGTCCTGTTTACTTTTTTCTCATTGCCAAGACACACCCAAAGTTAAAGAGAGAAAGGTTTATTTTGCTCACAGTTTGCAGAGGTTTCAGTCCATAATCAACTGGCTCCAAAGCAAGGTGGCATGGCAGAGGAGCAATCATTCATGGTACTTAAAGACAGCAAAGGCAACAGGAGCAAAAAGGCTGAAACTCTTGAAAGCTGAGATAAGTAATCACGCACTAAGGGCTGGGGATTTAGCTCAATGGCACAAGCACCTGCCTGGTAATTATGAGGTCATGAGTTTGATCCCTGGTACGAAAAAAAAAAAAAAAGTAATCATGCACCAGCTGGGAGAAAGAAGGACCTGGCATAATCTCTTTCAACATCTCTGCTAATGTTTAAAACATCAAAAATCCCAATGTTCACTTGGTACCTCCATAATTCTACTTTGGCTTTGAATGTAGCCACTTTATCTGCTGACTTTAACATGGTTCTCATTCTCCCTTGAAATGACTAATTGAGTTCATGGAGCAGGTTGAATATGTCACATGAATAAGCAAGTTTTGCTACTATTCTATGTCACTGAAATATGCTGCCAGTGACACCTATTTTCCCAAAAGAAATCTGTGGAGTAGCTTGAAAAACTCAAAAACCATGGGTGAACAAACTTCATAAAGCTGTTTCACTGCTGTGCATGGGAAAATGGGTATGATCTCATCCATTTTCTCAGAGCTGCATAAACAGATGTGAGTTAGAAGAATGTGTTTTAATGTGGTTGGAAGTTTTAATCACACCCCGAAAAATGTTATGTTTTGATGACATTTTTCAGCTAGTTGGTGTTTCTCTATGGATGACGCAGTACACAGACTGATATTCAGAAGAAACCTCTTTGACTTGAGTCGTGAAATCAGAAAACTGTCCAGTCATGGCAGCTGCTCTGTCTGTGCACATACTGGCACAAAATGACCAGGTCAATTGTCCTGATAGGCAATTACTGAAACACTGAAATATTTTCCCAGCTCCTTTGTTATTGGTTGGCAACAAAAGTGCATGTAATATTTCCTCATGTACATCCTCCCAAAAATATATCCCACAAAAACAAGCTTTGTTGCCTTATTGGCAGCATCCTTAGACTTGTCAACCTGAATTGTACAATTTCACTAGTTGATCTAGTCATGGTGCTGGCTGAAAGAGGACTATGTGCCACCTTTTAAACTGCAGCCCCTCCTAAAAGTGCATGACAAACCTCCCTGGCAGTAGTCAGGATGTAACTGTTCAACAATAGTACAGGGTTTCTTAGCTTTAGCAATGCAGTTAGCCACCAAGAATGATGCTTCCAGCACAGAGGTGGACTGCAATAATTTCTTCTGTTTTTCATGCTCATGTCTGTTTTTTTTTCTTTTGAAAAACTCCAAAGATTTATTTTTAATGTACCCCCATAGTTATTTACTGTTTTTTTTGGTGGTACTGAGGATCAAACTCACAACCTCATGCTTGCCAGGAAGGCGCTTATGCCACTGAACTAAATCCCCAGCCCTGTTATTTAATTTTTAAAAAATATTTATTTATTTATTTATTTATTTATTTATTTATTTATTTATTTATGTTACTAGATACTGAACCCAGGGCCTTTGTATTGAACTGTATTCTTGATCCTATTTTCTATTTTAGGACAGGGTCTTGCTAAGTCACTATTTTGCTCATGCTGTGTTCAAACTTGTAATTCTCCTGCATCAGCCTCCCAGGAGTGCTGGGATTATAGACATGTGCCACAAATGCCTGACGTATTTTTCTTCTGAGAAATGCCTACTTAGGTTTTTGCCCATTCTTTTTTTTTTTTTTTTTTTTTTTTGTACCAGGGATCAAACTCATGACCCCATGACCTCATACTTGCCAGGCAGGTGCTTATGCCACTGAGCTAAATCCCCAGTCCCTCTTGTGCATTCTTAAATCAGGTTATTTATTTTCTTGCTGTTGAGTTTCTTATATATTTTGGATAGTCACCCTTTATCAAATGCATGACATGCAAGTATTTTCTCCTAATCTGCAGGCTGTTTCATTATATTGCTATTTTCTTTGCTCTGCAGAAGCTTTTTAGTTTGATGTAATTCCATTTATTTATTTTTACTTTTGTTGTTTGAGCTTTTGAGATAAAATCAAAAGATTAATTACCCAGAACACTGTTTTGTACTTTTCCCCAGAAAAAGTATTCACTGAAAGAAAAAAAACTTGGGGCTGGGAGTATAGCTCAGTGGTGGAGTATGTGCTTAGCATCAGTGAGGCCTTGGGATCAAAGCTAGCACCAAGGAAAAAGAAAGAAAAACAAACAAACAGCTGGAGCCCTTTCAGATCAGTATCATTTAACAGTCAGTCTCTTAAGGTTACTGGGCATCTCTCAGCATAGCACCTCAGCAGGAACCCCACCTGCTGAGGGGCAGCAGAGTGGTGACAAAGTGTAAGAGGGCTGAAGTCAACTCCCAGCCCCAGTTTGCCCACTCATATTTTTTGAAGTGGAGCAAGACCCTTGGTCAGAATATCTGATTAAGGTGCCAGGTGCAGTGGTGCACCTCTGTAATCCCAGCACTTGAGTTACATAGTAAGGCCCTGTCTCAAAAACAAACAAAAAAACAAACAGAAAGAAAGAAAGAGAAAGAAAGAAAGAATGGAAACAAAGCTTTTGCAAATGGGCAGGAGAGGAGGGGTTGAGGGAAGGTAGAGGAATGGGGAAAAAAAGAATTAAGTTGTATCATGTACAGATACAAATTCCCTATGATGAATGTGATCATTATGTATATCTAAAATGAGCTGGGGATTTAGCTCAGCGGTGTAAGTGCCTGCTTTGCAAGTGTGAGGTCACGAGTTCAATTCCCAGTACCCCCCCCCAATTCTTATGTATATCTAGAATGTACCAATAAAATCTGATTGGGAAAAAAAAAAGGAAAGAGAAAGAAGAGAAAAGGAAAAAATAACGATAATTTGATTATGTCAATTTTTGCTTATTATTAAGTTTCTAGTCACCACTGGTTCAGATCAACCCAAAGAGGGGGTTAAAACAGGAGGCTCTAGAGTTATAGACCTGCCTGAATTGCATAGTGAGACACTGCTGAGAGAGGGAAGGGGAGGGGGAGCAAAAGGGGGACAGAGAGAGAAAGGCCATCTTGATATTTAAAAAGATCAGAAAGAGCTGGAGACTTAGGTCATTGTGAAGGCCCTTGATTCAACCTCCAGTGCCACACACACACACAGAATTAAAAACATGTATTAATACTTTTGGGAATTAAACTCACAACCTCACACTTGACAGGCAGGCAGGTGCTGCTAAACTATATCCCAGGCCCATTACTTATGAATGTTCACAGCAACAATATTCACAATAGTCAAGAGATGGAAAGTACTCAACTGGTTATGGATGAATGAGTGGATAAATGATGGTCTATGTAACCAGGTGAGTATTACCAGGCTATAAAAAGGAATGAAGCTGAGTGTGGTAGCACATACCTATATTCCCAGCATTTGGGAAGCTGAGGAAGGAGAATCACTTGAGTCCAAGGCCAGCCTGGGTTATGAAATGAGTTCAAAGACAGCCTTAACTACACATGTCTCAAAAACATGAAAAAAGCACTTGGCAAATGCAAGGTTCTGAGTTTGATTCCCAGTACCCCCCCAAAAAAATTAAAGAAGGAATGAAGTATTGATACATGATATGTGGGCAACCTTGAATATATCACACTAAGAAGCCAGACACAAAAAATAGTTATATTTTTATATTTTTTTTGTAAAATATACAAAATCATATAGTAAATTAGTGGTTGCCAGCATCCAGTGTTTGCTAATGATTGCATCTTTTTAGGGGGGATGTGTCAGGAAAATTATCTGGAATTAAATCATGTCAATGGTTCCACATACTTGTGAATATCCTAAAAACACTGAATTGTATACTTAGGATACACTCTTAAAAAATAAAAAACACAGTGTAATTTCAACCAGAATCCCAACAGCATTGTGTTTGTAGAGAAGAGTCAAAGGTAAAACAATCTTTAACCCAAATATTATTTGAAAAAATATGCTTTTCAGAACAGCCAAGGTAAAACTGAAGAAATCTAACAGCTATTAAAATATGCATAGCTGTTATAATAAAAAAGGATAGCAAAGGAATGAATAGATCAATTCAATAGAATTCAGAAATGCAATGTGCGAGTATACCCTTTAATATACCATGTGGATTATTGCTGATGTTAACTTGCTATATGGTTAAGGCCATATATGTGATATTTCTCAAATGTGCTAAATTGCCAGGATGGGCTAGAATTTTTTATTTTTCTGCCTCAGCTTCCCAGATTACTTGGGAGTACAAGGCCGGTTTAAATTTTATCTTATTTTATTTTAGCCTTTTTGAAACAGGTTTTCACTATGTAGTTTAGGCTAGCCTTGAACTCGCTTCATAGCCCAGGCTGGCCTCGAACTTGCAGTCATCCTCCAGCCTTGGCCTCCCAAATCCTGGGATTATAGGTGTGTGCCACCACGCCCAACGAAATCAGAATTCTTCAATTGTCCTTTGGAACGAAACAGTTCCCTTCCTAAATACGTAACTGAAATGTAAGTTATGGAAATACCAAAAGAAGTCTCTGTCCAGCCTGAAGCTGGGACGCCATACAAATGAACATAAATTTGGGGAGAGACCTGTTTATTCCGATTCATGCGCATTGTCTTCTAGTCTTCCCGTTTGCCCACAACAAAGATGAATTCTTCTTGTGCCCCAGTCCACTCCTAAATTGGACACAGCAGCCATTTTTCCTTAGGGCAAAACTCAACCCGGAAAATCACATTCTACACCCGCCTTCTAAATACCAAATGCGTTCGAATCACCAAGTGTCCAATTGGAATCGGCCTTCTCGCCGGAACCTCGCGCCTTCGAGACCGGAAGTGACTGTGCGTCCGGGAGTTGAGGCGGAAGTGACGGGAAGGTGGCAGTGAAGTAGTTGGCGGGTGGTTGAGCGGAGCTGGTCGCCATGTCCGCGGGGAGCGCGACACATCCTGGAGCTGGCGGGTAAAGGTTCTCGGGGGTGGGCTTCCTAGCCAGCTTGAAGGCGAGGAGCGGCGGAGGGACTGCGGGGAGCTGCGTGTGGGTGGCGGGGCACTTGATAGGAAGCGTACCTACCGGAAGGCCTCCCTTTGGGGAGACACACGGAGCAGGCCTCAGGCCCCCGAAAGGGGCCGGCGGGGATGTGAGGGAGGAGGCAACCGGGGAGTTTACAAGGGCGAGACAAGGGGAAGGCCAAGACGAGGGCATGCGACTTTGAATAGAATCTTTGGATAGCGATGACGGAGAGAGAAAGTGGATGTAGGGAGAGGGTTGAGGAAAGGGATTTGGGGAAATGTAATTGTTTAAGGAGAGCTGGACGTTTTATATTTCGGAGCAGATGGGTGTGGAACACGACCCTGGTGAAAAGGAATGCTAAGGCGCAGTGAGGGCAACATTACATGAATGAAGCTTTACGGTCTGATATTTTCCTTTTCCTACCTGTAGGCGCCGCAGCAAATGGGACCAGCCTGCTCCCGCCCCTCTACTCTTTCTCCCGCCAGGCGCCTCGGGTACAGAGGTCACCAGCAGTGGAGGGAGCCCAGGGGCCTCCCCGGCTGCTCCCTCGGGAGCTTTGGATGCTGCCGCCGCTGTGGCTGCCAAAATCAATGCCATGCTTATGGCTAAAGGGAAGCTGAAACCAACCCAGAATGCTGCTGAGAAGGTATTCGACGAGTCTGAGCTAATTGCGGTTTCCGTAGGGTTTTTAAAATCCTGAAATCTTATAATCTTTTGGGTTGATGAAGGAGAAAACGGGTGCAGTAATTTAAAGATCATTTAGTTTTGGAACATTTCAGGTAGTTTTTTTGTCATAAATTTTTACAAAGCTATTTTTATTGGACTGCTTACATTTATGAACCAAACAGCTTGTTTTGTCCATGTTCACTTACTTGAATTTCAGCTCTATCCACTGTAATCATTTAAAGCATGTTAATGTCTCTGGATACACGTGTGTTTTTTTCCCTGAAATAAAAAAGACAATCAAAGTCAAGCTTGGTGTTGCAGTCCTGTAATCCCTCACTGTGGGAAGCTGAGGTAGGATTGGAAGTTTGAGCCCAACCTGGAGATTTAGTCAGGCTTTGTCTTTAAAAAAGGACTGGGAATGGAGTTCAGAGCAAAGGTCCTAGGTTCACTTTCCAGTAATGGAAAAAAATAAAAAAGAATGAAAGGAAAAAAACCCCAGATAACTCATGAGCTTTAGTGTAATCTCTAATTAGAATATATTGTTGCTGAATGACTAAATGCAATTAAATGTGACTAAAATGGAGGTACAATTTATATTTGGCTGATTTGGTTGCTTTCATACAAATAGTGAAGGCATTTTTTTTTTTGAAGGCATGTTTTAAAAAATAAAAACTGCTGATACAACTAGAATCTTACAATTAGAAGGGACCTGACTGAAGCCTTTGCCATGAAATGCAAGAGTCTTACTATAAGATAATGGTAGTGGCTATTTACATTGTATGCTCTGTAAATTAAAAAAAAATCTTTGTAGCAAGAGTAAGAATACTTTGACATGAGGAAAATTTGGCTAATGAATATAAAATAATTTGTCCAAGCCACAAAAAGTTCAGATGACTTCAGAGTTACCTCATACAAATGAATATTTAGTTTTTGGCTGAAAACCTCTAAAGTTATATTCCAGAGTAATCAGCTACATTGTAATTTTTTCCAGGGAGGAAATTTCAGCACTGTCTTGCTACATAGTTCAGATTGACCTTGAACTCGGCAGTCCTTCTACCTCAGTCTCCCAAATGCTGGGATTACAGGCATGTGCTGCCATGCCCGACATGTAATATCATTTGAAAAGAGTTTTTGGCTTAAATTAAGATTTGCCTCTCATAATAGTTCTGAAGAAGTAATATTTGAAAATGCAGTGTTTAAGAGGTGGAAGGGAGGAAAGGGCATTAAAAAAATAAAGATGTGTTACATACAGGTACCAGCTCCCTACAACGAATGGATTCATTATATACTGCAGATATGTTCAAAAGCTGTGGAAGGTGGCTCATGCCTGTAATTCCAACACTTGGGAGGCTGATGCAGGTTTGCTGTGAGTTTGAGACCATCCTGGGTTACAGCATGAGTTTGAGGCCAGCCTGAACTTCATAGTAAAATTGTGTCCTAAAAAGACAAAAAATGGGGCTGGGGATATAGCTCAGCTGGACAAATACCTGCCTGTCAGGTGTAAGGTTCTGAGCTCAATTCCCAGAGCCCAAAAACCCATGTACTAATAAAAACAAAAATAAGTTAATCAGAAAAAGAAAATACAGTGCTTAGTGACCTTCCACTTACTTCCATGGTATGTGTTATCAGCTATAATATCTTTGGATGTCTAAATACTAAAATTCTACAGAATTGGTCAGAACTTTGAGTAAAAATTGCAATACAGATTATATTATTAATGATTTGCAAAAATCATTTGAATTGGTTGCCTATTGCTAAGCCCTGTGTGAAAAAATTAACACATTGACAAAGGTGGAGTACTACCTGACTATCCTTTGCCCAGGCTGGCTTTGAACTTCTGATCCTTCTGCCTCAGCCTCCCAAGTAGCTGGGATTAATACACACACCGCCATGCCTGGCAAGAATACCCGTATTCTTAGTACTGATGTTCATCACTTATATTCATGTTTATTTCTCTAAAAAATAATCTTTCAAAGGAGAGTTGTGCTCAGTAGAAAGCAGTGCAGTGTATGAAAACTGTATTTAGAATCATAGTATCTGTTTCACAGCTGTTAATATCCAAGTAACTGGTTATATGGCTTTGACATCTTGAATCTCAGGTTTCTCATAGGTACTAGATTCCTGTACTGTCTGGTGCAGTAGTTTCCAGCTACATGTGTGTGTGTAAAGTGGACTAGAATATAATGTCAGATTCACTTCTTTAATCACAGTAGCCACATTTCAAGGGCTTAGGAAACACACATAGCTAATGGCAACCCTATTAGATTGCTTAGGTACAGGATACTATTTATTTGAGCCAGGCCCTCAAGCTGTGTGGTTCAGGCTGGCTTTGAACTCTCTGTAGCCCAGGCTGGCCTTGAACTTGGCAGTAGTACTCTTGCCTCAGCCTCCTAAGTGCTGGGATTATAAGAATATGCTGCCATGCCTCGCTCAAGCATACTTTATTATTATAGAAAATTCTGTTGGACAGTGTTGATATAAACTTTTAATGGTGGTCCTGAAAATTGAACAAGATAAAATATGTTGACTACTGTAAGGTGCTGAATAAAACTGGAGTGATACTGTAGTGTGTGTGTTTAGTTTTGCTTCCATGTTTAAAAAAATGTATCTGCACAAAATAAACAGTATTTTTTACCTTGCTTGAGCAGATTTGCTGGCCATTGGTTGCAGGAATACAGTCTTAGTACTATTTTCTGAGATACTACTCAAATTCAACAATCTGGAGTTGTTTGTAGTTTAAATTAGAACCAGATTAGGCTAACACACCTGACTAACTTTTCATCGATTCTCTTTGTTCTTCCATGATAGAGGGCAAGGCAGTGATTGATTAGCTGCAGTTTTAGGATTTTTGAAACCATCACAAGAATAAATTAGTTGGATTGGGTGTGGTGGCTGTAGGGTTTGTACAGAGGCAATTTCTTGTTGCATGTATGAGGTCTGTGGGTTGCATGCATTCTTTGTGCTTTAAATATATGCACAGCCAGTGAGCTGTAAAATATTATAATGTGGCTTTTTTATTTTCCTTTTAGAAGTTAGAACTTCTTATTTATACAGGTTCTGCAACGACGTGACCATAAACACGCACACATACGCACATGCACATGGCCAAGGTTACAAAGAATCTGCTGATGGCCAGCAGATAAGGGAATTAACTTATTGTTATTTTGGTGAGATTTTATGTGTCTTTTATTCCACTTAAAAAGTGTGGCAATAAAAACATGTTGCAGGTAGTAGGTAAAGGAGGTGGTGGAACTTGGGAAGGAATATTTAAAAACTGGACACCTACAAGATGTTATCATATAAACTTTCTAATTTTTCTTTTTGTAGCTTCAGGCCCCTGGAAAAGGCCTAACTAGCAATAAAAGCAAGGATGACCTGGTGGTAGCTGAAGTAGAAATCAATGATGTGCCTCTGACATGTAGGAACTTGCTGACCCGAGGACAGACTCAAGATGAGGTGTGGAGGGTTGGGACTCTGGGGAAGCGGGTAGGTGAACTGACAAAAAGACACCTCTGAATAGAGGCAGCAACACAAGTATTTGAGAGGATTTGAGTCATAGTCCTAAATCAGAGTTGAGTTTAATGTATGCATTAATGGGGTATGATGTTGTTGGGTTTAATATATGTGTTTATGGGATTTGATGTCATACATATACCTCATCTTTTCAATAAAAAAATTTTCCTTTTAGATAAGCCGACTTAGTGGGGCTGCTGTGTCCACTCGAGGGAGGTTCATGACAACTGAAGAGAAGGCTAAAGTGGGACCAGGGTGTGTAAGCTTACCCTTTGGTTTGCGGTTGGTTTGGGCTGTGACTCACGTTAGCTTCTTCCATTCTGAACACAATTTTCAGTGTGTTGTAAAGTGTATTTGGTTATTAGCTTGAGGGCAGCTGTGTATTTGTACATGTGTGCATATGTATTGTGGCAGAATTTGAAGAGTATAAGAAGTGTATAAGTATAAGAAATATTGGGAATCCACTTATTTTCCTATCATTGTGGAGTTGAAATTGGGATTGAAGGGGCTGGGAATATAGCTCAGTGGCACAAGCGCCTACCTGGGAAGCGTGAGGTCGTGAGTTCAATTCCCAGTACCTCCCTCCAAAAAAAAAAAGAAAGAAATTGGGATTAAAAGATCTTGATCTTTGCACTGAGCTACATCATTTGTTCATCTGTCTTGTCTAATTTATTTATCAAGAGAAGGTCTTGCCAAGTTGTATAGGCTGGGGTCAAACTTGGTAGTCTTCCTGCCTCACTTTTCGAAGACAGAAAGTTTTCTGTTTTCATTTCACAGGTGGCTTTGTTTTGTTTTGTTTTTGAGGATACCGGTTACAGGGTAGCATAGAAAAAGAAAATAATGGTTAGCATTTAATACATATATTTCTTTATCCTGTAGAAATAGTTTCTCCAAATGGGCTCATTTTATTGTAACTCCCTGCTGGGGATTGAACTCAGCACCTCACACTTGCTGAGCACAGACTTTACCATTGAGGAACCTTTAGCCCCCACTCTTTTTAAGGAGAAATTTTATTTTATTGCCTCTGTGATTATTATGCAACAGTAAATGCCCCCGCCCTGCCAGTTACCCAGGTAACTGTTGTTCCTGCTACCAGTTACTGATACTTCTGTTTCTTAGTAATGGCTGGTCACTCTGAAGTATAGTAGGTCACTATGATGCAGTCACTATGATGCAGTCAGATGAGAGCCAGTCTGCCTGTGTACTCCCTGCTTGCTTATTCCATATAAGCCCTAGACCACCAGAGATCAGGACCTGACATTTTTATAAGGATTGATTCCTTGTGAGTGCCAGTCCAACATTAAATCTGCCTCCAAATCTTGATTATCATTTCTGTGTTTCTGTTGCTATTGCAATCATAGGCTGTAAGTAAACTGGTTAAATCATTTTAGTTTTTTTCATTCTATGATTTAATGTTTTAGGTTCTCTTTACCATTAGTTGGACTCAGAAAACGGAACGTTCTGTTGTTGATGTTTGTGTTCAGTGATATAATACAGGGCCACTCACATGCTAAGTATGTGCTGTACTTGGAGCTGTACTCCCAGCAAGAAATATAACTTCAGCTTAAACTAAATATAGCTAGAAGGCAAAATTGTCTTCCAGTACCAAGACAAGAGTTTATTTTATTTATTTTTATTTTAAAGATAATAAAATCCAACAGAACAAAGCCAATCAAAACAAAGCAGCATACTTAGTACAGAACTTCAAAGGTTACTAGGAAAACAACTGCCATAGTATATCTTGTTATCTTTACAATAGGTTTCCATTCCATTAGGTATAGCAAAATCAAAACAATAAAACTAGTCAAGAAGAAAATTGAATAAAGCAAAACAGTTAATCAGAATAATATTGGACTTCAAAGACAAGATAGAAAAAAATCCCCCATATTTGCTATATTGCATACTGTCAACTTCCCAAGAGATGTTCAGACTGTTGGCCCCAGGCCTGCAATTTTTTTTTTTTTTTTTGGCTTTTTGAGACAGGGCCTCTATGCAGTTCAGGCTGGCCTTGAGCTCACTTTGTAGCCCAGGGTGGTCTTGAAGTTGCAAGGATCCTCTTGCCTCAGCCTCCCGAGTGCTGGGATTGCAAGCATGAGCCACCACGCCAGGCTCCAGGCCTGCAAAATCAACCAAACAATAACAAGCATTTAGTTGCTTTTTGTACCTTAGTTGCTATCAACTCAGCCTGTCCTCTGAACCAACAGCCTGTCCTCTGCTTGCGGTGAGGGTGTTGGCTTGTTAGATCCTGCCAGTCCCCAGTATGGCTGATTCTCGGGAGGTGCTGACTTTTCTCTTCCTCCAAGAGTTTATTTTAAATTTGTATACCTGCTGTTTTGACCTTAGTTATTAGGTGTTTTTCTCTTTCTTTTTTTGTACCAGGATTCAAACTCATGATCTTGTGCTTGCCAAGCAGGTGCTTACGTCACTGAACTAAACCAGCGGCCCACTTTTTCTTTTTTAGCTTACAATATTTTATAATTGTCTGTGGTTACTGACCATGTTCTTCATTATTATCTAAATCTAAACCATATGTACCTTTAGAATCCAAGGAGTCTTGTCAGTTGTGGGCCTTTTAGAAAGTGTTTATGTCACCATCAATGTTGTTGTTGCTATAGTTACAGTTACACTGGGGCTTGAACCCAGGAGCTTGGCTATGCTACACAAGTGCTATACCATTGAGTTATATCCTCAGCCCCTACCATTGCTCTTGCCCCATTATTTTGTATCATTAGAAGTACATTTGCCTATAACCTGTTAGTCGACAAAAAGAATTCTGTGCATTTGTTTGTAGTGCGGGGATTAGAATCTAGAGGTGCTCTACTATTGAAATATATTCCCATTAAGTTGTTTAGATTGGCCTTGAATTTATAATTTTCCTGCCTTAGGTTCTCAGTTGCTGGGATAACAATTGCATCGTGCAGTTTTTTTCTTTTTTGAGATAGAGTCTAACTCTATCTATCAGGCTGACCTTTGAACTTGCTTATGTAGCCCAGACTGGCCACAAAGTCTTAGTGCTCCTCCTGTCTCAGTCACCTGAGTGCTGGGGTTACAGGCGTGCACCACCTTGCCAGACTACATTCTGTTCTTAAACCTTGAATTATTTCCAGTGATGGAATGACAACACTAATGAGCCTATGTGGAAGGATTTAACTCCTGTGTGGGCAGTTAATGGTATCCCCACCTATAATACTTTTTAGACATTAGCATTAGCTTTTTCTTTTTTTTTTTTTAACGTAGAACTTACCTACTTAAGTCCTTGAACCAGTCTGAATTTAGTCTTTTCTGTCTCTCTATAGGGATCGTCCATTATATCTTCATGTTCAGGGACAGACACGGGAACTGGTGGACAGTAAGTAATATTTTGTTTTATGTAACACTTTTGTGAAGCGGAAAGTACAGGTTATGTATAAATGTCTGGTGGCTCTCTTGTTTATAAACTACATTCCAGTATGGGGGTGGTTAGTTGAGAAGCCATGTTTGTATAACCTAAACAATGGGTTAATACTTAATAATCCAACATTGACTTCTTGTGTGTATGTGTGTGTGTTCTGATAGTATTGAGGATTGAATCCAGTACATTTGCACTGAACTATATCCCCAGCACTTTATACTTTTTTTTTTTTAAGTTTTAGAAAGTGTCTTAGTAAGTTGCCTGCGTTGAGTTGAAACTAGTGGTCCTGCCTCAGCTACCTGGAGTGCTAGAATCAGGGCATTGACCTGGCCTATCATTGGGCACTAATTCTTTTTTTTATTATTATTATCGGTACTGGGGATCAAACTCACGTCTGCGTGCTTGCAAGGCAGGCACTTATGCCTCTGAGCTAAGTCCCTAGCCCCTTGGTTTTTTTATTTCTTTGGTATAGTATCTTACTGTCTGCTTTTTCCCTAGGAGCTGTAAACCGAATCAAAGAAATTATCACCAATGGGGTAGTGAAGGCTGCAACAGGGACAAGTCCAACTTTTAATGGTGCAACTGTCACTGTCTATCACCAACCAGCACCCATTGCTCAGCTGTCACCAGCGGTTAGCCAGAAGCCTCCCTTCCAGTCAGGGGTATGTTTTGGCTCAGGGGTCATCACTTCTATCAAAATGATCCATGTTAAATAGTACACATGAAGAAAAAATGCAATAGTGAAATTCTAATCTGAGCTATCTGCTATTGACAGTCTACCACAGGCAATCTAGGTTTTCAAAATAGGACAAACGTATTCTCGTTCTGGTGTAGCAGGTAGATGGCTAGATCAAAGGATGTGCACGTTGCACCATGTTAAGACGGTGGTTTAATTTGTAGACCTTGCAGCTACTGGAGGACCAAGAAGGCTGAGTCTGATGAAGCAAGACTTTGCTGATACACTCCTCCTAGAGAAAGGGGTTGGAGAGAGCAGCCCAAATTGGAGAAAGTCACAGGGCTGACTGTACTACCCAACATTCTAGTCCAGTTTTACAGCACACTGTCTTTGCTATAGTTTTTAACTGGATGACTTAATATTTGTTGAAAGGACAAGGGTGTGCTTTCTTATAATTGGAGCCTAGGTTTTTACCTTATGAATGTTTTTTGCTGAGCAGAATAAGCTCTTTATAGGTTAAGTACATATATTAACCTGGAGGGCTTTTATTTATTTTCCTTCAGGGCTTAAGGATCAAACTCAAGGTCTTGTATATTTTAGGCTTGACTCAGGTGCTTTATCCCTGAAGTTACTTAAATTGAACTCCTTGATAGTTCCTTGTAGAAATGATAGAGGGGTATTTGTAGAAGTGATCAAAAGTATCTGAAGGATTAATGTATTTTATGTAATTTTCTATAAGATTTAATTTTATATTCTATTTATATCTGAGATGTTCTTTTATTTTTTAACAGATGCATTATGTTCAAGATAAATTATTTGTGGGTCTAGAACATGCTGTGCCCACATTTAATGTCAAGGAAAAGGTGGAAGGTCCAGGCTGCTCCTATTTGCAGCACATTCAGATTGAGACAGGTGCCAAAGTCTTCCTGCGGGGCAAAGGTTCAGGCTGCATTGAGCCAGCATCTGGCCGAGAAGCTTTTGAACCTATGTATATTTACATCAGGTATGGATGGCTAAGGTGGTGGACGTTTAAATCTTTGTTAATTACGCTATGTAGATTGGAATGATTCAAAAGTAACAGGAGTAAATAGGCTTAATAGCAATATGAACACTGGGAGTAATCACTTTATAAGTAATTGATGCAAATAACTGAATTAGGAAGCATAATTATATCTTTAGTGTTCAAGTCATTAAATGATATACAAATTTGTAATCATAAAATGAGTTGTGAAAAGCCTAGAATAGCTTTCACTGAAACTTATATTAGTGTGTTTTATAATCCTTAAATGTTTTTATATCAAGAAGCATCATTACCCAAACAGACCAATAAAATATTTGTGATAATTATATGATTTTAATTATATCATTTATTTTATTTTATTGTAGTTTTTTGGTGAGAGTATCTTTCAGTGTAGGCTGACCATGAACTCACTTTGTAGCTGAGGCTGGCTTTCAACTGCAGTGATCCTTCTGCCTCAGCCTTATAAATGCTGGGATTATAGGTCTGTACCACCACACCCAGCTCTTTTTCTTTTCTTTTTTTGCTTGTTTTCTAATTTTATCATAATTGCACCCAGCTGATACAACAGAGGACTATAGGCCAGATAGACATCTAATTCTATCTTAAAAGGCTTATATGATGTTATTTATGTTCTTCCTTTTATGATTTCCAGAGGTCTAGATATAAAATAGCATGAAGACTGGGTGTGGTGGCATATACCTGTAATTCTAGTACCCTGAGAGACTGAGGCAGGAGAATTGAAAGGTTCAGTCCAGCTTAAGTGATTTAGCAATTTGGTGAGACCTTATTTCAAAATAAAATATGAAAAGCCTTGAGAAAACCCTAAGGTCAGCACAAAGGGCCCTGGGTTCAATCCCCAGTACTCCCCTGCCAAAAAAACCCCAAAAAACTATCCCATGTGAAAAGTTTATGTAGAATTCTTTATCCTTTTTCTCATGTAAATTCTTCTTTTTTTTTTTTTTTCCAGTCATCCTAAATCAGAAGGCCTTGCTGCTGCCAAGAAGCTCTGTGAGAATCTCTTACAAACAGTGAGTTGTGTGTGTGTGTATATATGTATGCATGTATGTATGTATGTATGCGGGGCACTGAACTCTGGGCTTTACACATGCTAAGCATGCATTTATGACTAAGGCACACACATCCCCACTTTTAGCCTCAATAAGTTGTATTTGTCTCATACTCGTTTAAAAGATCTGCTGCTAGTTTGGAGTATGTTTTTATTTACCTGTATTAGCTTCTTAGGGCTATCAAACCAAAATGTCATAAGTTAGGTGGACTAAAAGGACAGATTTATTCTGTGACAGTTGAAGTCAGGAATCTAAAGTCAGGGTCCTGGCAAGATTGTTGGTTCTGGGCTGGGGATGTAGCTTAGCAACATAACTGCCTGCCTAGCAAGCACAAGGTCCTGAGTTTGACTCTCTGTACCACCAAAAAAGAAAAAAAAAAGGATTATTGGTTCACTTGGAATATTTTTTCAGTGCTGAGGATTGAACCGAGGGCCTCACATTTACTAAGCACATTTACTATGACTGAGCTTCACTTCTAGATCCATTCGAAATCTTAGACAATCCTTCTTCTGTAGTTGTTTTGGCATTCTTTGGGTTGTCAGTCTAAACAGTACAGTAGAACTATGACAGTTTTTAACAAATTATCAGCTGGGGATAGTGGCACATGCTAGTTATCCCGGCATTCAGGAGGCTGAGGCAGGAGGATCCCTGGGGGTTAAGGCCAGCCTGAGTTATACAGTGAGTTGAAAGACAGCCTGAACTACATACACTCTGACTCAAAAAACCCAAACAAACAATTAGCAAAAGTTTTTGAGATACTTGCTTATTTGGTTTTCCTTTTTTTTTTTTTGAGGCAGGGTCTCTCTGTGTAGTTCAAAACTTGAACTACTGTGTAACTTGGTCTTAAACTCACTATGCAATGCAGGCTGGCCTCGGACTCACAGTAATCCTCCTCCCTCAGCCTCCCAGAGTGCTAGAGTACTAGGCTGACAGGCTTGAGCCACACTCCCACCTTCCACTATAGTCTATAAACAACTGAGTGTTAACAGCCAGGTGGAATGGTTCCTCTTGGACCCTACACTGTGGGAGGCTAAGATAATGTGACAGACTGAGCTCAGCCTCGACAATTTATTGACTTGGTGAGATACTGTCTCAGAATTTAAAATAAAGATTGGGGGTGTAACTTTAGTGGGAAGGCTGAGTTATATCCTCAATACTGCACAGACACACACACACAAAGTTATGACTTCTTTGGTAGCACTTAAAATCAGGTTCCGGGCTGAATTATATTGAACCTCATGTTTTTTTGGTATTTAAAGGGACCTTTTTGGGAAGTTAATGTTTGCTTTTGAGCATATCACCAGATTGCTAACACTTGTATCAAATAATTTCTTTGATAATCTTTTTGTTTATTGGTGCTTGAAGTTAACAGATTTACTCAGATGCTTGAACTAAAGAATAGATTGGAGAAATTGGGAGCATATCACTCAGTAAATATAAACAAGTTTTCATTAGTTGCACTAGCAATTTAGAAGTTTCCTAATTACAAAATTTTTGTGCCTTTCTGAATGATTTTGAATCCGACAAGTCTAGTTTGAGGATGTTAGGATTTTACGTGTTCCTCATTTCCAAAACTTAGCTCATTTATAGGTTCATCTTTTTTCTTTTCTTTTTTTTTCTTTTTGTACTGGGGATCGAACTCACAGCCTTGCATTTAGCAGGCAAGTGCTTGAGCCACTGAGCTAAATCATTTACATTTAGATCAGGATAGAAATGAAAATTTGTTTGTTTAGCAAAGCACTATTATTGAACTATAGCCCCAGGAAATGTGGCTCCCTCTGAGTGTTTTTTTTTTTTTTTTTTAATTTTTTTGGTCTTTTTGAGACAGGGTCTCGCCATGCAATTTCAGGCTGGCCTTCAACTCACTTTGTAGCCCAGGCGGGCCTCAAACCCAGCAATCCCCCTGCCTCAGCCTCCTGAGGGATGGGATTATAGGCATGTGCTAACATGTCCCACTGGTTTGGTTGACAGGGTCACTATGTAGTTCAATCTTGAATTCACTATGTAACTCAAGCTATTCTTGAATTTGAGGCCTTAGCCTTCTATGTGCTGGGATCACAGGTGTGCACCACTATGTCCCACCTTGTTTGCTTTTGTCCTTGAGACGTCTTACTATGTACTTCAGGCTGCCCTTGAACTGTATTGCCAATAAAAACCTCAGTGATCCTTAGTCTCAGCCTCCCAAACAGTTAGGATTGTGTGTGTCTCCACACCCAGGTTAATGTAAATACTTATATAGTTTTGGTCCTAAAATTATTTAATCACACTATTATAAATACAAAGTCATTTGGGACTGTCCTGTGTTAATTTGTTTTCTCTTCTTTCCCAGGTTCATGCTGAATACTCTAGATTTGTGAATCAAATCAATACTGCTGTACCCTTACCAGGTATGTATGTCTTGAGGTGTTTAAAAATATTTTGTTAGTGATATTAGGTGTGAGACTAGACTAACTCCCAGGTTATTAGTAATATTCCCTTCAGCTTAGGTTAATTTGGAAAGCCATTTGTGCCTCTGTTTTTCTTCCCTAGATAGTAAGTTTAATTTTCAGCTAAAATGTCTCATTCTGCTGCAGCTGATTAAACACTTTTTTTCTTCCCCCTCAGGCTATTCACAACCCTCTGCTATAAGTAGTGTCCCTCCTCAACCACCATATTATCCATCCAATGGCTATCAGTCTGGTTACCCTGTTGTTCCCCCTCCTCAGCAGCCAGTTCAACCTCCCTATGGAGTACCAAGCATAGTGCCACCAGCTGTTTCATTGGCACCTGGAGTCTTGCCAGCTTTACCTACTGGAGTCCCACCTGTGCCAACACAATATCCGATAACACAAGTGCAACCTCCGGTTAGCACAGGACAGGTAAGATGCCAGAGTCTGTAACAAGCTATCATTGAAATTAGGGAAAACTAGAGACAGGCAGTATTCCAGATACAAATTATGTCGTGTGAGCTATTTTTTTTTTCCTGTCATCTTGTTTATTTTCATGATGAGCCTGCCTGAGTACTTGGTAGTATGTGCATGTTTATACATCATCCTAAAGTTTGCAGTTACTTTTAAAATTCTCAGCACCAAATAGTTGTTTGAAATAGAGATGTTCAGTAGACTTTTGGTTAAGGGTCACATGGTAAATATTTCAGGATTTTTGGATTAGAGTTGACCAGCTACTGTATTCTATTGTGTCGCAAAAGCAGCCATAGACAAAACGAGAGTGGCTGTACCAACTAGAAGTTCATTTACAATCATTAATGAATGAATGGCAGTTCAGTCCCTGTTTGTTGTACTGTGGTTATAGTTTGTCTGCTGTTAGTTTATTAAGCTGGGTGTGGTGGCACTTGCCTGTAAGCCCAGCACTCAGGAGGCTGAGGTAGGGGGATTGTTATAGTTTGAGGCCTGCCTGAATTGTGTAGTGAAACTCTGCCTCAAAGAGACCAAATAATAATGATAATAATAGCTTTTCAGTGTTAACTTAGCTCTCAGGGAAAAGGAGGCTGGCCTGTAGCATACGTCTTGGTGGTTGGAACTGAGTTGGCAGTTTTTAAGTTAGAAATATATAAACCAATACTCCTAACATAAGACTTAAGAACCTTTTAATCTTGAGGATTACAAATGCTGATAGGTTTCTTTTATAGTTTCTTAAATTATGTAAGACAGTGGAATTTTAGAAAAGAGTAGAAGCTAGCTCATCTGAGGGATTTATATACATGCGCGCCAAGACAGAGGGGAGACTTGAGAGGGTGGTGAGGGATGGTGGCCCCTTGTATGTGTGCCTTTCAGAGTGTACCCACGCTAGAGTAAACTGTGGCCTTGAACCATTGCCCACCTTCACTGTGTGTGCTGTGGGCACTGAAGGGGATTGTGTAGTTTGTAACAAACAGCACATGTGGACTGGGTGTGCCTGAAGTCCCAGCACCCTGGGAGACAGGGATGTGGGCTGCAAGCTGAAGACTATGGAGAATTGAGCAATTATCCTAAAATTTGAAGAAGACCTGGAGTTATAACTTAGTGCAGAGGCTCTGGGTTCAGTCCCTACTACCACAAAAACAGGGTATTTGAACTAAATTCTGTTTATAGTTCCTAGTCAGTTATATATAGTAAAATCTATAGCTTTTAGTTTTGAGCTACAGCCTTTTGTAATTGGGAAGCAGTATGGCAGAATGGTTGTTGGATTGGTAGGGTTCATCATGCTGTCCCTTTTTTTGAGCTGTACAAATGCCAATAAATAGGGATAAGACCTATTTAGGGACTAAATTTCCTTAGATGTAAAATGGGAATAATGTTTAAAATCTCAAAGGATTACACTGATTAAATTGATCTAAGTGGTCAATAAATGCTTTTGATCCTGGGCTTCATAATGTGCATCAGTAATCCCAGCACTCAGGAGGCTGAGGCCGAAGGATTGAGTGTGAGGCCAATCTGAACTATATATAGCAAGATCATGTTTCAAAAAAAAAAAAGTTGTTTGTTAGGTAATAGTATTTTATATGTACATATTTTTCTCTGATAATATGCTGTATGTTGAATCACCCTGTTGCCTTTTTGGAACAACCTCTTGAAAACATTAGTCAGACTTGTTGATATGGTAACTCAGTAACCATGGAAGTAGTAAATGAAGTTGCCTCTGCCACAAGTATTAACTGTGTATGATACAGAAAGAGCAGATCACATGGATAAAGGGACTTTAAATAAGAGGCTTCTGAACTAAGTAAGTGGCTGGAGTTCTTACTGTTTACTAATGTTCATGTTTATTCTTACTACCCCAAGTGTACTACTGGTTTTTCTTGGGAAGTCAAAGAACTTTGTAGATTGTCACTTTCCTGTTACCTTAGGATGCAGGTGGGATTGCCAGATTATACAAGCAGATGAAGGTCCTGAAAATGAAAGACACATACATACTGATCATTATAGTACTTGCTGATCATTTTAGTTATTCACTAGTTAGACAACCTCACAGTTCTTTTCCTCTTTGGTTTGTTTTGATCCCAGAGTCCAATGAGTGGTCCTTTTATTCCTGCTGCTCCTGTCAAAACTGCCTTACCTGCTGGCCCTCAGCCCCAGCCTCCACTCACGTCACAACCCCAGTCGCAGAAGAGGCGATTCACAGAGGAGCTACCAGATGAACGGGAATCTGGACTTCTTGGATATCAGGTTAAATAAAAATACCTTGTCTTCCTTTCCTTGTCTTATGCTCCTACTATATTCTCCCTTTTAAAGAAAGATACATTTATATCAACTGTCCTAACACTAAGAGTTCTGCTTTCTAGAATCCATTTAGGTTAATATTTTACTCTTGAGAAATTAATTTCTTGAAGTGGGTTTTGTCATTGAGATTAGTGTGATAAGAAAATACAAAGCTCCATTTAGAGAGAAGTCTCATATCTAAAATCTAAAAGGACGTCTATAGATGTCCCTGTATTTGTGTAGTAGACTCATGAAAGCCTCTGATTTTCTTACATATATTACTAGAAGCTATCAGTCTACCAGTGAATGTATGGTTCATGTTTAAACTTTGGCTTTCAATTTGCTATTCCTTTTGACCCTTATTTCTGAAAAAGAATGATTTTTTTGAGAACCTCCTACCTGTCAGCTCCCTACCCTAGGAAAAAACTTGCCAAAAGAATAAGGTTTGGGATAATTAATACCTTTCCGGTGGATCCCTTGCCCTGGCATATTTGAAGCCCTGGATGCAGTCTCTTTGACACCTCAAATACTTGATGAGATTTTATCAGGAGAAGCACTTTTACATCATGCCCCTTGGGGCATTCTTAAATCACAGCATTTTTACAACTGTAACTAGGCTTTTAGAAAACAGTTGAGTTATGGCCAGTCAGTTGAAAGCATTACATAATGATACAGCATGCCCGAGTCATACAGAAAAATCCCTACTTTGACTAGTTAAATGCCAAATCCCAGTGTACAAAGTGTAGTTTAATTTATTGCAGTTTATCAGAAAGATGAGACACTTGACAGTTACATTAAGGAGCTAAAGTCAATACAGCAGCTGTAGATTTGCTAATGCCACTGTATTTTTCTGCTCATAGCATGGACCCATTCATATGACTAATTTAGGTACAGGCTTCTCCAGTCAGAATGAGATCGAAGGCGCAGGATCGAAGCCAGCAAGTTCCTCAGGCAAAGAGCGAGAGAGGGACAGGTAAGTCAGTAGGAACAATTACATGAATACATTCAGACATCACTTGTTTGCACTATTAGTATGAGTAGTGATCATTGCTATGAGTGCAGTGTTCTGAATTGAAATGACATCATTTGAATCAAGTAAGTTCCTGTTATAATTGAAGCAGCAGTGGAAAATATGCCTTTCACTTTGTTAGAAGCATTACATCCAGCTGTGAATAGTATAGTACTCATTGTTCAGACATCTGCCTTTACAGTGGTACTTCTGTTCACCAACTTAATTCCTTTCACAATTATGGTCGCTAGCTAAGAACCAAATCAAATTTCTCCATAAGGTCAACATTGAACCTAACCATTGAATTTGATTTGCTTCTCGTCCAGTTTGGTTTGTGACTAGAAGCATGGGAAGAATTAAGTTCATGAAGTAAGGCATTACTGTACTATTGTCTCCTTCCTAGCCTTTTCCTAAGAGTCAGTGGTAACCAGTGTTACAGTCAGGCATTTTTACTGCTTTGGGAACATGGAATGTATGGGTGGAGATACTTGAATGGAAGACATCAGGTGCTTAAAGTCTCTTTCCTTAGATTGTTACTTTCATCTTCATAAGAGGGAGCTGACTTCTTCCTGCAATACTTCGTTTTGTTTTTGGTGTGGCTTTATGTACACAGGCTTTATAACAGTTATGCTTAATGTTTGAAGAGTGCTTGGGCAAAGGAAAGACAGAATTAATGGTAAAATGAAAAAAGGATTATGTAAACATTATTTATCTACTGGAGAAGTTAAAAATTTTAGTTTGTCTGAGAGAAGTATGTATGAATGTATGTATGTATGTATGTATATATGTATGTATTTTACAGGCAGTTGATGCCTCCACCAGCCTTTCCAGTGACTGGAATAAAAACAGAGACTGATGAAAGGAATGGGTCCGGGACCTTACCTGGAAGCCACGGTGAGTAAGGTGTAGCTGGGAGGCGAGGGAATAGGACTGATTCCAATCTTCTAGTTTTCTAACCTGATGTTCATTCAGGTGTTTAACCTCTATCATCTACTAGCTAATGAGAATACTTGTGTTTTTTTTGTTTTGTTTTGTTTTGTTTTAATGGGAACCGCATATAGTTACGCAGGCTTACTTTCAACTAGCATGAGTCTAGAAAAGCCAGTTGACTTATTTTATGCATAAAACCCTAGGAAATACTAATGATTGGTAGGTCATTTCAAAATTCTGTCGCCAGTGTTGTCCAGATGCCTGAAAGTGATCTGCTACAAACTTAATCAAGATTGATTTTTCTTTGTGTTGGGAGCTGAGCCACATATTCTCTTGTAGCCTGAGGCTGTTACAGAATCCCAGAACTCTAAATCCAATAGTGGTGCATGGGGTCAGTTTTATTCTTGGCTATAGTCGTAATAAAAATAAACAGAAGAAAATACATTTTTTTTCTTTTCTTGACTTCTTTTAACTCTAAAAGGTGAAATGTCAGTCCCCAGAGACTCATTTGCTAACTTTGCTTTTTGTCTTTTTCTTTTTTCTTTTCTTTCTTTTTTTTTTTTTTTGTGTGTGTGTGTGTGCGTTTCTTTTTTTTCTCTGTTTTCTTACATGGTTCTGGTGGATTCACATTTGCTGATGCTGGTGCTGTTTTTCGTGTGATCTTCAACATTTTTGGGTGACCATGACCCTGTGACCTCAAAATGGTGTCCAACTAACTACTTACAATTAACATCTTTTTTTTTTTAATTAACGAATTTATGGTATTGTCTTTTTTTTCCCTTGGTGGGGGATGGGGTTGGGTTCTTTTTTTCTGTTTTAGATTATCCTGCCAAGAAGATGAAAACTACAGAGAAGGGGTTTGGCTTAGTGGCTTATGCCGCAGATTCATCTGATGAAGAGGAGGAACATGGAGGTCATAAAAATGCAAGTAGTTTCCCGCAGGGCTGGAGTTTGGGCTATCAGTACCCATCATCACAGCCACGAGCTAAGCAACAGATGCCATTCTGGATGGCCCCGTAGGAAGCAGTGGAAGAGTTTTGACGTTGGAGACTTCTTAGCAATAATGCATGCTTTGATTTAACAAGACTTGGGGCCTGTGCTGGGAGCCATCATGGACCTTGCAGAAGTTAGAAATGCAGTGTCCCTTTTTCTTAAAGGGATTCTATTCTTTTTAAAAAAGTTTCTGCAGTGACATTAACTTCTGTTAAAATTTACTTAGGATCACAAATTTGTCTCAGAGCTTTTCTAATGGTTGGTAAAATGTGCTTGTCAGATGACATATCCCAGTAGGATGATTCCCGTGTACATTTGAAAGGTCCAAATGAACAGTCATAACCCTCACCTAAAGAAAGATTTATTTGTATTTTACTACTGTTGGGTCAGTTTTGATATTCACTGGTTACAAACAAAGCCTTACTATTTATTAGTGGGGAATTAATTTTAAAATTATCTTTTGCTTTCAATATTTAATTCTCAGATCCTCATCCCTATTTCAGTTTGGATTCTTCATTTTGAAAATTGCTGTTTTATTAATTTAAAAATACTGCATACAGATGGATCCTGAATAGGAAAATGAAATTATTTTTCATTGTGTCTTTTTATTGGGATAATGTGAAGCTGGCACCTTCAGGCACATTTGTTCAGACAGCCATTGCCCTTCTAAACTCCATGTCTCCAGCTGGGTCAGAGAAAACTACTCGAATAAAAGCTGGTCAGAACTCATCACAGGAATGAAACACAGTGGTCTGTCTGTCATAGAACAGGTTGCAGCTAAGAGATTTGACTACATCCAGTAGGATGGTGGACTTAGTGACTGAATTGCAACTTGTTCTTTTTTCTTGGCATTACAGGTTTTGCCAAAAGAACTTTTTTGTATCAAATATTGATATGTGAAAGTGAAGGAGCTAGTCTGCTGAACCAGGAATAGTTTTAAGATTCTGAACTGTCATTTTTGCACATTTGAGTACTTTCCAGGCTGGCTTTGTACAAACTTAATCCTCTGGTTTCCTATATGTTGTAAATAATTAGACCATAATTTCAATATAAATAAATGTACAAATATTCTTCTTGTGTTTTTTGTGTTCTTTCTTTTCCTTACAACCCATCCATGCCCTGAAGCAGCTGGGCATGGTGAAGCATGCGGTATAATCCCTGGACTCTGGAAGCGGGGGCAGGAGGATTGCAGTCATTTCAGTGCTGTTGTGGGCCCCAACTACATAGCAGCAACTTGAGTCTCAGAAAGCAAAACAAAAATTTTTCACTCACCACATAATGCAATTGCAGTCCCCCATTTTATATATATATATATGTATGTGTGTGTGTGTGTATATATATATATATATATATATATGTTTGTACCTGCAAAGTTTGTGCATGAAGTCCAGATAAAAAATTCTAACGATTATTCTAGGTATGTTATTTCATCTTATGGCCCTCTATTTCACAGAGGGTTGAGGGGACTGAATGAAACACGTTTTAAGGGGAAAAGGTTGTTGAAAAGCAGCGGGCACAAGTTGCATCAGAAAGTGTTCCCGTGTTACGTTCCTCTCAGTACTGTGTGCTGCCTAGAGGTGTGTACAGGTAGTGCTTTAATTCGGGGGCACTAGGAATTCTGGACTTCGGTACCTTCTGCCAGAGTAGTGCATCATATAAACCAAATCTTTTTTTGTGTGTGTGCGTTTAGAATAGCTATAGAACTAAGTCTTCAGGAACAATCTTGGTTTCAGGAGCCAAGGCGGTGACTGACTTGTGAATGAGCCCTCCACGCCCAGCCAGTCTTCTGCTTTGACCTCAGCCCCGTGTTGGGGAAGGATTTGAATGGGTGGGAGGTTGTGCCTTTAGCCCTTTCCTCTATTTTTGCAGAGGTTGAACAAAGTGCTTTAGTCTCCCGGGGGTCCATGTGTTGTTCTCTCCTTACTCCCCTCTCCTTTCTGATGCTCTGAACCCCGAGTTTCGGGTAACTAAGTCTGGGGCCCCGGAGGGGATGTCCCGCCCCCGGGGGCGGGGCGGGGCGGGCGGGGTAGCCTGGCCCCACCCGGCGGGACGCGGCCGGTGGCGCCATCTTTCCCAGCTCCGCGGAAGAGTGATCGCTGGTCGGTGCGGGGCCTTGGGTCGGCGGGACGCCGAGAGGCCCCGCGGGTACGGCTGGCAGACCGCACACCCCCGGCTGGTGGGGCGGGGCGGGCATGCGACCCCGGGGGCCCGTGCCGGCCTGCCTGCGGGGAAGGAAGGGGCTCGGACGGGAGCCGCGGGGCGTGGCGCCGGGCAGTGGCTCCGGGGCCCCCGGGACCCCGCGGTCCCGGCACCTGGCCCGAGGGCCTCGTGTTTTCGGCGGCCACACGGCGACCTTGGCCCTGCCCTGCTCATGCTGGAGTCCCATTCTGAAAGGCCCTGAACTGTTTCTGTCTTTCTTTCCTGTGTATGTGGGAAGCCCTGTGACAGGACCGAGGACGAGGCTGTGGGGCTTTTTAGGGTTCGTCGTGGCCCAGTGAGCAACAGGCGTAGGCCAAGCTGGGAGGCGGCGTGCGAGCACCGCCGTCCCCTGGCGGCCCTGTGTCGCCCTAACTGTGCCGTGCTGTCCTTCCAGGTGGCCTTTCCTTGGAGCCGCCCAGGGTCCCCGAAGCACGATGGACTCCGGGGCTCGCCCTGGGGGCGGCAGCTGCAGCAGCCCTGCCGCGCTGTCCCGGGAGTACAAGCTGGTGATGCTGGGAGCCGGCGGCGTGGGCAAGAGCGGTAGGTGGCATTTGGCGTTTGACAAGACATAAAACGAATGACCTCTACAAAAGCCAGATGGGATACTGGATAGTGTGCGATGGTGATACTTGACATTCGTTTGTGGATCACCAGAGGGAGGGTTTTAACTTTAATTTCTTGTTTTGAAGCTATGACTATGCAGTTCATCAGCCATCGATTTCCAGAAGACCACGATCCCACTATTGGTAAGTCAGATCCTCGCTGTGGTTCCCAAACTTGAGAAGAAGCTATCCTGGTGAATACTAGTTTTATTTATTTATTTATTTTTAATTTTTTGGGGTACCTAGGATGAACTCACGACTTTGCGCTTAGCAGGAAAGTGCTTGAGCCACTGGGCTAAATCCGCGGACTTTCATTACCAGTTTTAAAATGCTATTTCTGAATGTATTTTGAGCCCCCTCCTTGCCATCTAATTCAGATTTATTTAGATTTATAGAAGTTGTTAAGCAATTAAGTATTTCCTTTTTTCTGTATTTAGCTCTGTATGTAAGTAAGTCACCTTTATCCCTGTCATGAGCTGAGCATTAATAGGACAACTTTCTTTGCATAGTTTGGTTCCTATACTGTATTGTATTGTTTTTTTTTTTTTTTTTTTTGGTATCGAGGATCGAACTTAGACCTCATGCTTGCCTGGCAGGCTCTTATGCCACTGAGCTAAATCCCCAGCACCCCCCCCCCCATACTGTTACCCCAAAAGAAAACTTACAAGCTCGTGGTGAAGCCTTTTTTGCTGTCACTTCTCTAAGGGTCTAACTGGAGACTGACTCTTAAGTATGAGTCAGCTGGTTTGAACTTCCACAAAAGGAAGTAGAAAAACAAGTAGAGCCAGCCTCCTGAACCCTTAAAGCTGGGTTTACTGGACCTGGATGTCTTACCTCTGAACCCTTCACTTACTTCCTTATACCTGAAGTTCACCCTACTGTGGTGTCTTTTCCCATGTCTCTGCTGTCTGTTGTTGTCATAGTATTAGTAGAGTTAAAAAGTCATTTTGTTTCCTTTACCTTTTCATTTTCTTAATCAACATTCTTTATAAACACTAAAACATTGCTATCATTCCTAAACCAATAAGAAGCAGGTTGGATTCTAAGGGTTGCATTCTTCTATAACAGCAACGGGTGAGGAGGGCATACAAAGTCTGCCATCCTAGTGTTATTTCATATGTGGTGCTGGGCTGTGATGCCAGGGCTCGGGGAGTGATTTCCACTGGGCTGCGCTGCTGCTGTTCCGCAAAGCCAGTGAGTGCTTGCGGCAGCTCAGCATTGGGTGTAGTTATTTTACACAGTAGGTGGTTCTGTGGATTTGGGGGAAATAGAAACAGTTATTTCTTTCATGTACTGTATCAAATTTAGGGATGGGAGTTACTGAGGATCCAACCCAGGGCTTTTTGTGTGCTAACTACATAGTCTGCCATTGAGTGACACCCAAACCCTGGTATATCAAATTTAGAACATTGTTCTATGGGTGAGAGTTTCAGGAATAAATTCAGTTTAGGGACATGGGATGTAGACCCCTATAGAGTGCATACGTAGCGTGTGTGAGGGCCTGGGTTCCGTTTCCAGTACTGCCTCCAAAAAATAAAAAAATAAACAGTTTAGAGGCTAGGATTATTTACTTAAAAATACTAGAATTGTGCTGGAGAGATAGCTCAGAGGCACAAGAGTTTGATTCCCTGTACCAAAATGAACAAACAAAAAATTCCAGAAACAACTCTTTCTTCAAAATAAAACTCATATATTTATTCCATGTAATAAGCACTTTTTAGTTCTTTTCTTTTTTTAATTTAATTTGGTACTTTTTAATTTTCTTCCTGTTTCCCTTTTTCTTTTCTGTGCTGGGATCAAGCCCAAGACCTTGCACATCATTAGTCACTTTACCACTGTGATACACCCCTGTGTGAGGTAGTTTGTTTTTGTTTTTTAGACAGGGTCTTTCTTGCAGATTCAACAATAAATTCTATGTCTCTTAATTGCTTTGGTAGGACCACTGTGGTAGGACCTTGGGTACAGTGGCAAACAAAACCCTAAGGGGACTACTATGATTCAATTGACAGTTTAGTGTATTTTGTTTTAAACTTTGGCTAAAAACGCTAAGAAGAAAAAATTTACATCATAGCCAGTACAGTTATAAGTATGAAACTGTATGTCTATGAGTACTTCTTTATTAGCACATATCTGTAACTGAAATTAAAATATGAAGCCAGGCATGGTGGTGCACACCTGTATTCCCAGTACTTGGGAGGCTGAGGCGAGAGGATCGTTGCAAGTTTGAGACCAGCCTGGGCTACACAGTGAGCTCAACCCTAAACTGCAAGGGAAGACCCTGTCTCAAAAAGACCAAAAAAACCCAAAAAACAAAACAAAAAAAAGAAATTAAAATACGATTCTGTGTTTCCCTTACTATTTAGGTGCTCACTCATATTTTCTGTTTTATTTAGGGCTTTGCTTGTTTATTCGAATGTTGGTCTCAGCCCATTAGGTTGATGTGACTACTCACTAATTCTAATAGAGTCTTACTTATTGTTTAAGAAACATTGATTTAACTGGGTATGGTGCCACAGGCTGGTAATCCTAGCACTCGGAGGTTGAGGCAGGAGATTGCAAATGGATAGCCTGGGTAGTGATTTAGTGAGACCCTATTTCAAAATAAAAACTTTTTTTTCCCCCTAAAAAAGGGCTGGGAATATAACTCATAAAGGCCTTGAGTTCAATTTCCAGTGCTGGAAAAAAAAGAAGAAGAAATGAAAAGGAGAGAAACATTGTTTTAATGGGCTCCTCATCTTTGAAGAGTTAGAAGCAAAGATTTATAAGAATTGTTAAGTGGAAGTTCATTGGGATACAAGTGGCAGTTGCTTTGTTGTTGTTTTGGTACCAGGAATCGAACTCTAGGACCTTGAACTTACCAGTCAGGCACTTGTGCCACTGAGCTATATCACTGGGCCTGTGGCAGTTACTTTTGAGTGATAAAAGTATTGAGTTTCCTTTCTGTTTTACTTTTCTGTGTTTTACAGAATTTAATGGGCTCTTTGTCTTGGAAAAGGAGTTAGAAGCAAAGATGTATAAGAATTTTTAAAAGGAAGTTCATTAGGATATAAGTGGCAGTTGCTTTTGAGTGATAAAAATACTGAGGTTTTTTGTTTGTTTGTTTGTTTTTTAACTTTTCTGTATTTTATGGGTTTACTGTACTAATATGTATGAAAGAAGCCAGGTATGGTAGCACATACTGTAATTCTAGTGAATGGAAAGACTCAGGCAGGAGGTTCTTCGGAGCCCATGTCCAGCTTGAGGGACACAGTGAAACCCTGTCTCTCTTAAAATAAAAACATATGCAAAAAAGAAATTTGCTTTCATAAAAGAGGAATTATGACAATATGGATTTTTTTAGAAAATATAAATTATAGTTTTTCTTTTTTCTATAATATTAAAATGAAGAACTACAGTGTATAATTAAGTACATAGACTTTGAGTGAAACAACTTTGAGTTATATTCTATCTCTGTCACTAATTAACTGTAATTTTTTTTTTTTAACCAGGAATTGAACTCAGGACCTTACCCTTGCTAAGCAAGTGCTATGCTGCTGAGCTATATCCCCAGTCCTGTTAACTATAATTTGAAGTTTTTTTCTTTCTTTTCTTTTCTTTTTTTTTTTTGGTTGTTGTGACAGGTCTTGTTATATAGTTCAGGCCAATCTTAGCACTCACTGTGTAACGGAGGCTGATCTTAAACTCATACAGATCCTTCTGCTTCAGCCTCCAAGTGCTGGTATTCCAGGTGTAAACCAACACAGCTAATCTCAGAAACCTTTTTAGCATAGAATTATAGTTAAAGCCTTATAAATTTAAACTATTTAAGCTATGAATAAACTGTATTACCACCTATATAAAAAGAAAAAAACCTGAGTTGAACGGCCAGCTTACATCTCTCAATGGATTTATGATGCTTCCTGAGGAAATCTGGGCACTTAAAAGAAGTTGGGTAGAATCAACTTCTTCATAAGTGATTCTTTCTGGGGGAGGTGTGATACTAGGGATGAGCTCAAGGGGTTATCTATTTATTGGGGAGTAGGTTTGAGACAGAGTCTCCATAAGTTGCCCATGCTGGTTTCAAATTTGTGATCCTTCTAACATAGGTATTTCTTCCTTTGTGTATGAGTTAATAGTACAGCTTTTTTTCCTCCTGTAGAAGATGCTTATAAAATCCGGATCCGTATTGATGATGAGCCTGCCAATCTGGATATTTTGGATACAGCTGGACAGGTATTAAATCCCAGAATGTTATGAGTTAACATATTTTCCCTCTGTTAAAGGGGTGGAGAAAGCTTGCACAGAGATCACTAGTTTATCTCTTTAATTTTCCATGCACGCTGACTCAGGATAGCAGGTAACCAGCATACCTCTTTAATCGGAAGCGAGTAGCTATCTATGTGGTTCCAGGATGCCTCTATACATTACTGACCCTTGTACCCCTCTAGGCAGAGTTTACCGCCATGCGGGATCAGTACATGAGGGCAGGAGAAGGCTTCATTATCTGTTACTCTATCACGGATCGCCGAAGTTTCCATGAAGTTCGGGAGTTTAAACAGCTTATTTATCGAGTTCGACGTACTGATGACACACCTGTGGTTCTTGTGGGAAACAAGTCCGACTTGAAACAGCTAAGACAGGTGAGAAAAAAAAAAAAGAAACACTGTAATCTTGTGGGAGGAATGATTTTTGTTTCTTGACTTAGAGATTCCTTTGCCTTAATATAGAAAAATCAACATTAGCTTCTCGCTAACCTTGAAAATTTTTATGTATCTACTGATTTGCTATTATTAAGGATGAAATCTGAATTTTAGGAATCAGTTTACAAGTCATAATTCACTAGATTATAACCAAATGACAAATACAACACCCATTAGCCAAAGGGTCATGGAATGTTCCTTTTCTGAGACTTCAGAAATAAAAATGTTTGCATTGCAGCAGTATAAACTTCTGTCAGACTTCACCTTCAGTGCCCTTCCTGTGGCGAGGGTTATGAACCCAGAAAGAGGACAGTGTAGGATAAGTGATACCCTTATGTTAGCAATGACTACATTTTTTGTTCGAGCTGGGGGAGTGGTGGTACATGCTTGTAATCTGAGTTTGAAAGGCTGAGGCAGGAGGATTACAAGGTCAAGGCTAGCCTGAGCAACTTGGCAAAAACTTGACTCAAAATATAATTCAAAAGGATTGGGGATGTAACTCAGCAGTAGAGCACTTGCCTAGCAGGTACAAGATCCTGATTCAGTCAGCATTACTGCAAACAAAACAAGCTTGTGCTGTCTGGTGTGGAGGTAAGGGTGTAGGGAAATGTATACATCTATGACTACTAGTAGAAGCAATGAATAGTACAAACCTTTATCCATAAATTCATAATACTTTTTAGTTAAACCATTGGAAGACTATATATAAAATGTTTATTGCCAGAATATTTATGGTAGTAGAAAATGAGAACCAGTTTAACCATCCAGAAGCAAAAGAAATTGCTAGGCACAGAGGCTGAGGCAGGAGGATCATGAGTTGAAGGCCAGTGTGGGTTTCATAGCAATTTTAGGACTGGTCTTGACTACCTAGAGAGACCTTGTCTCAAAAAGCAAATAAAAATAAAGGCAGTAGGGGCTGGGGATTTAGCTCAGTGGCATAAGTGCCTGCCTGGCAAGCACGAAGTTATGACTTCAATCCCTGGAACCAAAAAATACACACACACACACACACACACACACACACACACACACACACACACACACACATGCAAAATTATGGCATATCTGTAATTGGCTGCATCAATTTTGGGTTTTTAAAGTTTTCATTATTATAGTTTTAACTATATAGCTCCTTTACCTGTACTTGCTTACCTACTTTTTTGTTGTTGTTTTGAGACAGGGTCTCACTGTATAGTTTAGACTAGGCTTGAACTTAACTGTGTAGACCAGGCAGGAATCAAACTCAAAGTGATCCTCCTGCCTCAGCCTCCTGATGCTGCAATTTCAGGGCAAACCATACTCGGCCCTTCTTTCTTAAAATGAAAAGCATGAAGAAAATTAAGGTTGGGGATTTAGCTCAGTGGTGCAGCCCCTGCCTGGTGAAGGTGAGGTCCTAAGTTTGATTCCCAGTACCCCCACCCCCAGGGAAAAAAAAAAAAAGAAAATTAAGATTGTGTATTAAAGGTGGAAGCAGCTTTAGAAGTCATGAAATAGGGCCTCCCCAAACTGTGAACTTCGAGTGCTTACAAACTTGGACAGTTGAGCTCTTTCTGCTGATATAACCCCTCACTTTTTTTTTTAAGAGTATGAAAATTTATTGGGAAATAGGAATAACTCCGGAGAGGAGGGTCTGGAATGAGTTGCTCCTCCCTTATTTTTTTTTTTTTTGGATGATTATAATTGTTTCACACTTTTCCCACTATAAATTTACTTGTGTTTATACTTTTAAAGGTCACTAAAGAAGAAGGGTTGGCTCTGGCCCGAGAATTCAGCTGTCCCTTTTTTGAGACTTCTGCTGCCTACCGCTACTACATTGATGATGTTTTCCATGCACTTGTCCGGGAAATACGTAGGAAAGAGAAGGAGGCAGTACTGGCCATGGAGAAAAAATTTAAACCCAAAAGCAGTGTCTGGAAGAGGCTGAAGTCCCCATTCCGGAGGAAGAAGGATTCTGTAACTTGAAGGGAAGGCATGCATGCTGACCTGTGAACTGCAGTGCTTAATCCAAGCAGTCCAGTAACCTGCAGTAGTGAGCGTGGTACTTGCTCTTTCTTCTGTTAATGACCGTTATTTTTAAAGTAACTGATGAGGGGACGTCCAGTGATGTGGTATTTAAAGTATTGTTTCTTAGTTGATTCTGACTTATTAACCAGCAGCGCACTGTCTGCTTTTCAGTTGTCACATTAGACTTTGAATCTGCCACTCTTGGGATCATGTTGCTGGTATTAATCCATGTGAATCATTTACACCAGGAGAGCGCGTAGGCCGTGGGTGTTTGACCAAGAGCACAGAGGAGTCTTGTGCTGTGTAGTCCTGTTGGCCTTCGCCTTCAGTTCTCTGAGAAGGGCCTCAGTAGTTCTCTGCATGGTGCTTCCCAGAGAAAAGAGGAAAACTGTAGGGAAATCAGTGCTAAAAAGATCACGCCAAAGCTCAGCAGAGAGCTGTGGAGCTGGCTCCTGCTGCAGACTGTAGAGAGCTGAGAGTGGGCCATGTGCTTATAGGGACTTTCTAGGGTCCAAGCAGGATGAACCTGGCTTTTCTGAGACATACACATTTGCCCCAAGGCACTGGGGTGCATAAGAATGGACAGACACCTGTAAAATACATTGCTGGTTTCTTGGAAGAGGCTATTTTACTGTTGAGGGTGTGCTTTTCTTTCCCTTCAAAGGCAAACATTTGGGGGCCATTACTGAATTGCTGTCTCCTTTTTAAATCCTTATTTGGAAGACCCAGTGTCTTAAACAGGTTTGTGTCCCACAGATAGACACATCAATATACAAATTGCTTCCCAGTGCTTGCCCTTACTTTCTGCTTGCTTTTTAGATACTTCAGGCCTGGCAAAGTTGTTTTTAGGCCCTTCATTTGTCTGGCTGCATTTTTCATACAGAAGAAACGTCAGGAGTTTGAATATGTTATTTGTGTGTCTCTGTGACATCAAAGTTATTAGACTCAGGATTCTAAGAAAGCATGTGGCCAGGTGTAGTAATACATGCCTGTGAATCTTAGCACTGGAGAGGCCGAGCAAGAGAATGGCTTGCCTGAACTACATAGTGAGACAGTGTCTCAAAAAAACCAAAAAAGAAAAAGCCCATGGTTTTCCTATTTATTGGGAGTCTGTCTTGATGTTTTTAGCATTCACATATAGTTTGTAACCTGAAGATTTCCTTAGAAAGACCTTACAAAGTTTACCTCAGGGTTTTGTGAATCTTGACAAAGTTTAGACTAAGAGAAAACCACTTGACTGTGTACATGTTGAGAAACTATATCCTAGGAAGAGCAGCTTTAACTTGGTGGGCACTGCACTGTGTGTGGACAGCGCCTGCAGAAGGGCCGAGGGCAGAACACGACTGTTGAGAATTAAACATCACTGAAGCAGGGTTTGTCTACTTAGGCAACTTTCTGTGCATCCCTGGAAAATCATGTGGCTGAACTTATTTCCCATTGCTATTAAAGGCAGGAGGACAAGGTTTTTGTGTTTTTCTATATAAGTCAATGGTCTGTGGTCCAGATTTAAACAAAAGTGACTGATGGAACATTTTTTTTTAACTTTGAGTAGTTGTCCCTTTTCAAACTCCTGAAACACTTTGCTACCAGATCAGTCCTGTTTCTGGTACTTACCCCATCTAAATGTGAAAGGCCACACGTCAAGTCTTTGCAGGGTATCACAGAAATCATGGGAGAAGCCAGAGAGCAGAAAAGAAACAGTGCAGTTCTATTATATTACACCTCATTTAAACTGGTTTAGAACTCTTTAAGTTTGACACCTTAGCTTCTCATTACCCAGGGAATTGTCATTAACACCAAGCAAGAAAGTGTCAGCTGTAGCCGGGTGTGGTGGTAGCTCACGCCTGTAATCTTAGCACTTGGGGGGCTGAGGCAGGAGAATCTTTGTGATTTCAAGACCAGCCTGGGCTACAAAATGAGTTCAAGGCCAGCCTGAACTGCATAGTGAGTCCCTGTCTCAAAAAGACAGGAAAAAAAAAAGTATCAACTATGTAATTATTGAAGATAATCAAGGTAACATTTCTAGCAAGAAAGATCTGTAAGAAGTGAATTTGTACTGCATATAGAAAAAATAAAATAATTTAGGGTTTTTGAGACTGTCACTGTCACCTCTATGATCTTTGGATGAACTAATCCCTTGGTTAGTGCTAAATAGAATTGCGCTAAGTTGGTTTCAGGGTGTAAGTCATAGCTTTATTCTTAGTGACCACAGATAGAGTGTAGGTAATTTATGAGCTCTAAGTAATCTACTTTAACCAGTTTGAGACCATTAAAATTAATTACTGCCTGGAACTTCAAAGAAAGAATTTCAGGGATGAGTTAAAAGGCATTGGAACTATTCATGTTCATACCAGAGCAGGAAGCTAAGATTCCAAAGCTCAAACTGCATGTCAGGGCACACGCCTAATGTAATCCCTGCACTCAGGACACCCAAAGTAGGATAATCAGGAGTTCAAGGCCAGCCTGGACTAAAAACCAAAATGAAACATTGAAAAGCTAGTGTCTAGAATTATCTGTTCAGGATCCACAAGACGACTGGTGATATTAGCAAAAATGGGCCTACTGTGATGTTTGGAAAGAGTTTTCTGTTATGCACTTGTATATGAAGACAGTTTGTATGACACAATACAAAACTTCTAAACAATTTTGTTGGGCTTTTGTTTTGCTTAACTGTAAGTGGGTAGAAATATTTGGAATCATTTCAAAAAGATGATTTTAAAAATACATATATATAACTGTGGGTGTAGCTCGGCCTAGCATACTCGAGTCCCTAGGTTCAAACTCTAGCACCTAAAAAAGGACAAAATACCATGACATTTTATATTCTGGAAAGCAATAGTTGAAAAAATTTGAACTGAACATGGCAGCATATACCTGTAATCTGACCTGGGGAGGCTGAGACAGGAGGGTCACAAGGAAGAAGCCAACCTAGGCAACTTAGCAAGACCTTGTTTGAAGAAATAAAAGGGGCTGGGGTGCAGCATGGTGGTAGGGTACCTCCTAGGTTTGATCCCCAGCTCAAGAAAATGTTTTGTCTAGTTTGGTACTGGGGAATCAAAATCATGACCAGGCAGGCATTTGTGCTGCTGAGCTGTATCCCTAGCCCCAAGAAAATGTTTTTGAGCATTCACCAAGTACAGATGCCCTTTGTCAAGTATTAGTGAGCGTGCTGCAAAAGGACTTTGGATCAAAGAGATGACCTCTTCATGACGTGACAAGGAAACAGATGGGGAGTGATGAAGTAGTCCATATGGACCTGAGCTTTGCAGACTTACCTCAGGGATGTAGAAGAGGAGAATTGCTTATGTGGAAGTCATTGCTTTTGCTTTTTCTACTTTAAGTGGGTACCAGTATTGGCAGAGAGAACCTAGTTGGTACAGTAAAAGAATGTATTTGTTTCCTCATTGTTTAGCACTTTTTTTTTTTTTCTTTTTGAGATAAGGTCTCACTGTGTAGTTTAGGCTGCCTTGGACTCACTTTTTAGTCCAGGCTGGCCTCGAACTTGCAACGATCTGCCTGCCTCAGCCTCCCAAGTGCTGGGATTACAGGAGTGCGCCACTATGCCCGGCTCTGTTTAGCACTTTTTAATATTTTCTTTGGTGGCACTGGTGAGTAAACTCAGGGCCTGTGCACTCTGCTATATTCTCAGCTCTTTTTTATTTTGGCTAAATGACCCAGACTGGGCTGGAACTTGATTTTCTGATTTGTTTTGTTTTTTGAGACAGGGCCTGATGACATACACTCGTAATCCTAGCACTCAGGATGCTGAGGCAGAAGGGTCAACCATGAGTTCGAGGCCAGCCTGATCTGCATAGTGAGTTGTTCAAGGCCATCCTGGACTATGTAAGTGAGACCCGTCTCAAGAAACTGAAAAGAAAAAGTGAGGGTCTCACTATGTTGTCCAGGGTAGCCTTGAACTCACTATGTATTCCAGGCTAGCCTCCAACTCCTGGTGGCCCTCCTGCCTCAGCCTCTCAAGTACGGGAATTGTCACATCTAGGCGAGGTTTGAACTTGTGATCTACCTTCTCAGCCTCCCAGAGTGCTAGGATTACATGTGTGTGCTACCATGCCCAGCTTTTTTTTGGGGGGGGCACCTGGGATTGAACTCATAACCTCATGCTTACCAACCAGACGCTTATGCTGCTGAGCTATATCCCTCGCCTAACATTTTTTTTTTATTTAAAGAGAAAAAAAAGCAAAACAGAAAAAAGAGTAGAAATAATACATAATTTAAAAAAATAAACACTAAGAAATCACTAGTTGATAAATTACATATTTTCATCTTAGAAATAGTTGTTCAAGTTACAAAATTAAAACATAGAAAGTGGACATTCAAACAGTGAGAGTGCAAACAGTTCTGTTCAGTGATCTAACAAAAACTTAGTAATATGATTATCTATGTTACACACTTAAACATACATGCAGTTATATCATTTAGAGCACTTTCCCTCTTTTTTACAATAGCAATGGCACATTTTGGTTTTTATTACTCCTACAGTTCTTATTACTAGAGACACAATGATATTTATAAATATGATTCTTTATTTCACTTAGGATAGTCTCAAGTTGCCTCCATTTACCTATGAAGGTCTCAAGATCATCCTTTTTATAGCTGAGTAATATTCCATTGTATAAAAATACCACATCTTTTTTATCCATTCTGCGGTTGATGGGCATTTTGGTTGTTTCCAAGACTTAGCTATTACAAATTGTGCTGCTATGAACATGGGTGCACATAGGTCATTGTGACATGAACTTTTCAGTTTTTCTGGGAAAATACCCAGGAGGGGAATAGCTGGATTGAATGGAGCTTCCAATCCTGGTTGTCTGAGAAATCTCCATACTGATTTCCATAGTGAGCCTAACATTTTTGGAAGGGTCAATAAATACCTATGTTGACCACAACTGAAATGAGGGTAATGGAGGAATGACATTTCATTTTCTGGTGTAACTTCCCCTTAGGTAATGGAATTATACCCCAGTGTGCTAAGCATTGTTTTAAAGCTGTGAGGAATTCAAGGAATTAAAATATTCTTGCTCCAGAGTGTAGATAAAATTTGTGTATTCAGCTGGGGGTGTAGCTCAGTGGTACAGGAGTGTTTGTCAGTCATGTTAGAGGCTCTGGGATCAGTTCCCAGGATAGTAATAAATACATAAATAAACTGGGCATTGTGGTATATACCAACTATTCGAGAGGCTGAGGTAGGACAATGTTAAGTTGAAAGCCAATCTGGGCAACTTTGTGAAGCTATCTCATAATTGAAAAATTGAAAAAGCAGGCATGTGGGGTAAAGGACTTGCCTAGTACCAAAAAAAAAAAAAAGAGGGTCCTGACCCGTCCTGTGCTGACAGTGGCAGACTTGGGCAAAGCACTCACCAGTGGGCAAGGAGTTTAGCTCAGTAGCACAAGCACCTGCCTATCAAGTGGGGTCACAACTTCAATCCCTGGTAAAAAAAAAAAAAAAAAAACACTCGCCAGGCTCTTTGGGGGCCTGATGAAGCAGGCAAGGTCCACTGTGCATGCACATCAGTCTATGGGCCCCAGTTTGGGTTCTGCCTAGTTGCCTATGTTCGCACTAGAAGCTCCCTCTAGCTGTGTGGACAGCTTCACCTTCACTACTGCCCCACCTTTGGCTTGTCCAGGTTGTACAGAAAGGAGGGCAGGAGGTCTTCCCACAAGAGAGTGACAGCAGCAAAAGACTTGGCGAAGAACATCAGGAGAGAGCTACCAGTCAGGTCAGCTTCTGGCTATTAAGTCTGTCATTGTTAAAAAGTAATAAGTTATGGGACAGGGCATTTAGTTCATCAGCTCAAACACTTATGTGGTAACTGAGAGGTTGAGTTCAATCCCTGGTGCCACAAAACTAAATACCAAAAAAAAAAAAAAAGTAATGAGTCACTTGTTTAGAGGGAAACTTAATTGGAATTCAGAAATTCCAGGTCATTTAGGTTCATTATTCTATAAATGTGAATTCTCAACTTTTGCACATACAAAACACCCAGAGATCAGTTCCCCACTCCACTCACAATGGTTGGGAGTGCCAGAGATCAAGCCAACCCAGGATGCTGGCATGCTGAGCAAGGTTCTACCGTGAGCTGTGCGCCAACAGGGAGATCAGCCCTAACGTAGGTTATGTGCTTCAACATTGGAATATTACAGGAATCCAGAAGAGGGAGTTAACGTTGTTCAAGTCAGGTAAGAGAAAACTAGCTTTGGAAGACTAAATAAAAGAAATTGAATTTAACCTGAATTTTTTTCTAGTATAAATTTTGTAAACTGCCAGGGATTTAGCTCAGTGGCCTAAGCACCTGCCTTGCAAGTGCAAGGTCATGAGTTTGATCTCTGGTACAAAAAAAAAAAAAAATTGGCTAAATTTAGTAAACAACTGATAAATAATTTGTAGTGCTATGACTTTTCCAAATGCTACCTCTTTGTTTTTATTGTTTGAGACCAGTGTAGCCCAAGCTGGAGTGGGACTTAGTCCTCCTCCTCCCTTTGCCTTTGAAGGACTGGGGTCACAGACATGCATGTCTGGCCCAAACTCATTGTTTTTTTTGTTTGTTGTTGTTGTTTGTTTGTTTGTTTTTCTCTGATACAGGGTTTCCCTGTGCAGTGTAGGTTGGCCTTCAACTCTTGGTGATCCACCTAACTCAGGCTTCCCAGTCCTGGGATTGCAGTGTGCAGCACCATGCCTGGCTCAAACCTAGTCTGTTTTTTGTTTGTTTTTGTTTTTTAAGTATATCAAAAGATGGTTTATTCGAAAAGGTGGGAAAAACAAGAGGATAGACAGCTACCGTAAAGCTATAGGGAGTTTCAGAGCAGAAAACACCCCAAAGTCAATCTTGTGAAATATGTAAACTTTTGCAATCTTGTTTTTAGGTTTCTTGTTAATCTTTTTGTTTTGTTCTTGTGGTACTCCTGAAAGACCTCAGGGACACCTTACCGCTGCTTTTTTTTTTTGAGTGCATGTTTGCGTACATGATGTTTATATCCCTTGTGTAGAGCTGGCACATGCACATAACACATTTCTTTAATTCTTTCTTTCTCATTCCCTTTCCCTCCTCTGCCTAACCTTTCATCTTTTGATCCATTTTTCTACTTTCTATTAGATCTACCTTCCTGCTTCCTATTATCTATTTCTTACTTTGCTGTTTATTTATAATTTGGATTCTTCCTACAAGAGAAATCATGTGATATTTAAGCTTGTGATTCTAATTTATTTCACTTAATATGATGGTCTCAAGGTGTATCCATTTTTCTGCAAATGACCAAGTTTATCTTTCTTCATGGCAGAGTCGCACTGTGTAGAGTGTAAATGCCACATCTTTGTTACCCACTCATCTATTGATGAACAGATGGCTTCCAGTATTTAGTTATTACGATTGTGCTGCTGTGAATATAGTGTGCGTGGGTCGGTGTGGTATGATGGCTTTGGGGGACGATACCTCCAAGGAAACAGCTGGTCAAATGGAATTTCTAGTTTTAGTTTATTGAGGAATCTCCATACTGATTTCTGTAGTGGTTGTACTCGTTTACACTCTCACCAAAAATAGAGAGGGATTCTTTTGGCTCCACAGCCTCTTCCTCATTTGTTACTGATTTCCTAATGATACCCACTCTTTCTGGAGTAAGATGGAACCTCACTGTTGTTTTAATTTGCATTTCTCAAATGGCCAACAATGTTAAACATTTTTTTGATGTATTTATTGGCCACTTGTGTACTTCTTGTAAGAAGTGTTTATCTATTTTGCTTGCCTATTTTTTAATTAGGTCTTTTATTTGAGGTCTGATTTTTTTGAGTTCTTTGTATGCTGCAGATATTATTATTCTGTCTGAGGAGTAGCTGACAAAAATTATTTCCCTTTCTCTGGGAAATAGAAAATTGTCTGTTTACTCTGTTGTTTGTTTCCATTGCTATGCAGAAGCTTTTTAATTTGGTGTGATCTCAAATTTTTTGTTCATTCTTGCTACTATTTTTCTTGTCTCATTGGGGTTCTGCTCAGAAACTCCTTGCTTCAACCTATATCTAAAATTATTTTGTCTTCCACCAGATTTGTTTTTGTTTCAAAATGTAGATCTTTGATACATTTTGATTTTAGCTTAGTACATGGTGAGATACATGGATCCTGGTTCAATCTTATGTGTGCAGATAGCCAGCTTTCCTAGCATCCCTTGTTAAAGAGGTGATCTTTCTTCCAGTGTGTTTTTGGCCTCTTTGTTTAAATAGCTGAATGTATCATTCTCTATTCTGTTACATTTTTTTATGACAGTAGCTTGCTCATTTATGCAGACAGCACTTGAACATGTGACCCGTCTTCCAATGTGACCCGTCTTCCCCTCAGCCTCCCTCTGTGCTGGGATGGCAGACATGTGTTCCTACATCCAGCTACGTCCTTGCTGACTTTGAAAAACACCTGGCTTTATTTTTTTATTTTTATTTTTCTTGGTACCAGACATCAGACTCATGGCCTTGCACTTGCCAGGCAGATGCTTACACTGCTGAGCTAAATCCCTGGCCCCCAGCACCTGGCTTTAAATGGTGGTTCAGTCCTGAAAACTTTGGCTATGTACTTATCCTGAGTTTTCTTAGCTTCAAATTAAAATTATTAATATGATCTAATAAAAAGGGATTAATTTTTGTATATTTATGCATTAGGTGATGGGACTTTTAAAGGTTTAATTAGGACATGAACTAAAAAGTACAGTAGGGGACAATTGATTTTGATCTCAGAAAAGTTAACACTTTGGAAATTACAAGAAGTAAAGCAAGTGCAACTAAATCACTTACTAATTTTTTTTTGGGGTCTTTTTGAGACAGAGTCTTGATGGCTGGCCTTGGGCTCACTTTGTAGTCCAGGCTGGTCTCAAACTTGCAGTGATCCTCCTGGCTCAGCCTCCCAAGTGCTGGGATTACAGTTGTGCGCCACCACATCTGGTTATTAGTTGGTTTTTGAAAGCAGTTTTATGTATAAATAACAAATATTTATATTTAATTAAATGTAAGGAATGAATTATTACATATTAAACTTTTCCTTACCCTTCCTAGTTCTGAAGTAGGTGTGTATATATATATATATAATATATGTATATATATACATGATACGTAGGTATATATGTAGATATATACATATCTACTGTCACATTCCCTATCTTTTGAGTATTTAACCCATTTAATTAATAATGTTTTTATTCCTTGTGAATGACTTGATATTTTCATCTTCACTTCCTTTTGGCCACAGTTTATATTAAGTTACATCTGAACATTCTGGTAATCTAAATTCTTTAAAATATTGTATCTTTGACCAACTTTTTTTTCAGCTCTTTTTTTAAAGCACAGATGTAATTTCTAATGTTCTGATGGGAATATAACACTTATTTTTATATGAAAAGAGACCAAATAAACAGAAAAAAATGAAAAAAAATAAAATTTATCTTTAAATTGTTCTTCCCACATTTCAGCAGCTTAGCTGGAACTAAAATTTAGGTGGCATAATTGAGGGCAGTAGTTGGCTATATCTATATTTTTCTCAGGAATTTCAAAAAGTTCTTTCTCCTCAATAGAAAGCAGAAGAAAACTTTGTGGTTATTGTCCCTTGGCTTACTGGCTGCAGCAGTGTATGCTCTTCCCATTTGGCTTTGACCAGGCTGCCCCCTTTTGATAAAGTAAGCTTTGCCTTAGCTCCCACCTACAAAAAGGGCGTTTTCCTTCAAGCAGTTAAGTTAAATTCACTTGCTACTTGTTTAGTATCATTAGGAACCTGGGACCAGGTCTGTAGGCTCCAGGGTGAAGTTTCATTTTTAGAAAAATGTGGTTACAGCATAAGGAATCTATCTCTGGAGGCTTGCAGACCTGCTGTGTTTCCTTCACTGATCTCCATGGCCACAACTGGAACACAGCCAGCTTCCTTAGGCTGAAATACTTTACCTGCCCAAAAGTGCCTAATGCATGATCTCTGGTCCTACAGGGCTTACATACCATTGGCTGGAAAGGCAGGGCACCAAATAAGCAACATAGTGCCAGAGATACAGCTCAGTGGTACAGTACCTGCCTGGCAAGCACGAGGTCCTCAGTTTGATTCCCAGAACCCCAAACTGTCAAGCAACATAAAGAGAGATGTTGGCAGGCAGTGTAGTACATGCCTATAATCCCAGCTACTCAGGAGACTGAGGTAGGAGGGTTGCAAATTCAAGACTAGCCTGGACAAATTCACAAAACCCTGTCTCAAATATAAAAAGTATCTCAGTAGTAGAGTGCCCCTGGCTTCAATTCCCAGTACCACAAAAGAAGGAAAAAAGGGTCGGGGATTTAGCTTAGTGGCTTAAGCACCTGCCTGGCAAGTGTGAAGTTGTGAGTTCGATTCCCAGTACCCCCCACAAAAAAGAAAAAACAAAAACAGACAGACAAATGATAGACATCACTTGAGCGTGAGTTTCACATCAATTTGGGCAATATAGAGAAACCCCTGTTTCAAAAATAAAAAAGAAAAGGAAAATGGGGGGGGATTACATTGATTAAAAGACTACACTGAAGGGTCTAAAATCGAGTTGATGAGGTAGAATTAAATCATGAAACTCTGTCAAAGCTGAGGCTTGAATAGGAAAAGGAACAGTATGATTTGGAGCAGCAGGAGAAACCACATGTGCAGGGGAGCTGCAGGCTGGGCTCGAACTGGGGAAAGTCAGAATTGTGTTGCACTGTGCACAGCCTGGGCATCTGGAAGCGAAATGAGCTGCAGCGGGGAGGAAGAACAGGCCCACGGGGCGGGGCCGGCTGGCGGCAGTGTTCCCAAGTACCTGCTGAGCTGTAGTAGTTAGAGAACTGTTTTTTGGGATTTTTCCCCCCTTATTTTTTCACTTTATCCTCTAAATCTTGACTTGATAGATTGTTGATCACGGTCTAGAATGTATATTCAAACAAAAACTTTTTCACTTCTGATTGCAGCCATGCGCTCCCCCCAAGATTAAGAATCACCGCATTGCCAGTTGTAGTTGTGCGCACCTGTAATCCCAGCGGGCAGTAGGTCTGGGTTCCATAGTGAGACAAGGCCAGCAAGGCCCTATATCAAAACAAAACCAAAAAACCCAAAATGCTGCATTGGATTTAGCTGGGCCTGATGGCACACACTCTGCTCCCAGCACTGGGGAGGCTGAAGCAAGAGGATCTCAAGTTTTAGCCCCCACTCAAAAAAAGTTTCAGCCCAGCCTGGGCAATTTAGAAAGCCCCTGGAGAGAACAAAATTAGGGCTTCATGTTTGGGGTATTCTGAAGTTTCTAGTCAATGTTTTTGTTTGTTTTGTTTTTTGAGACGGAGTCTCACTATGTAGCTTAGGCTGGCCTTGAATTCACTGTGTAGCCCAGGCTGGCCTCAAACTCCTGATAGTCCTCCTTCCTCCATCTTCTGAGTGCTGGGATTACATGCCAGCACTGCTGTGCCTGGCATTTAGTCATCTTTTAAACAAGAGTTTGCCTTAAGACAAAAATCACTGAAAGGAGCATTAAACCTTGAGGAGCCACTTTTGGTTCTGGGTATACATTCCACACACACAGGATCATGTCATCTCGTCACCCATGAACAAAAACTGCTGGGTGGGGACGTGGCTCATCTCCTGCCCTTCTCAGAACTAGTGATTGCTAGAGCTTACTGCAGTTTGAGCTGGAAGAATGTAGCTCTGGAAATGGCTCCATCTTGTTTCCGGAGGCTTTCCCTTATTTCCTTGCCAAGCAGCAGATAAGAGAGGGGCAGAGGCCCAGGATCCTGCGGTTTCCAGGAAGGGGAGTCTGAGTAGGAGCTCACAGTGTGCTCCAGCAGAACCTGTGCCAGTCAGCAGGCACCGCATCTCCGTTGTACTGGTCAGAGGGACTTTCAGTGTCACCCAGAACATTCTGCATGTTCTTACTCGTTTCTTCAGACTCCTCAGAAGAACATGTATGTCTCTGACAGCTAATTCACACCCCACCACTGAAAACAGCAGAACCAAAATTAATCCTAGACCAAAGCTTTGTTTTGGGGAGAGGAGGTGGTGCTGGGGGGCAAGCTCAGGGCCTTAGGAACTGAGTGCTCTACCACTGGGCGCCAGCCTCAGCCCTAGGCCGAGCATCCTCTGCAACTCCAAGTCAGGATGAGCAGGAAGCAGAGACAAGACTTCTCAGGTCTGCTTCCTGGACAGTGTTCTGTATCATGCTTGCATGGAGTCCCACTGCACGCCAGGCTTGTCTGAATCAGAAGCGACTATGAAAAGGAAACAAACAAACAACCGTAAAAAACAAGCACAGGGTCCTTGGTGTCTCACTTTTGCTCTTGGGCACCTCTAATTCTAAAGTGCAAAAGCCAGTGTGAGAGGTGCTGGGGATATAGCTCAGTGGCACAAGTGCCTGTTTGGCAGTATGAGGGTATGAATTCGATCTCTGGTACCAAAAAAAAAAAAAGCTAATGTGAAAGATTTGGGTCTGACAGTGGGAGAGTGAGGGAAAGGGATGAACAGCAGTCTCAGCTGCTCAGTAAACAATCATTAAATGTTCACCCGGCGTGTCAGGTGTGGTGGCACATGTCTCTAATCCTAGCATGTGAGGAGCTGTGAGTAGGGCCCGGGATTTAGCTCAGTGGCATAAGCACCCGCCTGGCAAGTGTAAGATCCTGAGTTTGATTCCTGGTACCAAAAGAACAACAACAACAACAAAAAACAAGTTGAGAAGCTGTGAGTTCTAGGCTAGTTCAGCTACATAGTGAGTTTAAGGCCAGACTAAACTACATAGTGAGACCATGTCTCAAAAATCAAGAAAAAAAAAAAAGAAAAGTTAGCATGGAAAAGTGCTCAAGATGATACTAGTTTGGTGTGACTGAATATAAATTATTGATATGTTCAGTTTCATATATTGTAATTGGTTCTCTAAAACATTCCTGAGGACAGTGGCATCCAGATCATAAGTGCGGTCCGGGGGGAGTGGCACACACTTGTAATCTTAGCACTCAAGAGGCTGAGGCAGAGGATTGCCATGAGTTTGAGGCCAGGCTGGGGTACATAGTGAGTTCAAGGCCAGCCTGAACTGTACAGTGAGACCATGAATTAAGACACATATACACATGCGTGTGCATGCACTTACAACGATCATGAGCAATTCCAGTTTGTTTTAGTTCCTGTTAAGCTCTCTCTCTTTTTTTCTATTATGCTCTCTTTGTATCTTAGAAATCTCCACCCTTAGTGATTTATAAAAATACAGAAACGAGTCACACTGCTTCATGGTTTACAAGCTGTGTGAAGTTGGAGGAAGTTAGTTAATTTCTGGATTTCAGTTTTCTGTTAAATGAAGACATTAACTATATTTCTAACAGGGTTGTAAGGATTACATGAATTTTATATATATTAAATGCTTAAAATAGTATCCAGCATTGCTAACCATATTAGTTGCTTTTGTAATTAATATCAAAAAGAAGTGATAGATGGACTACAGGTGAGGCACACCTCTAGGCCCAGCACTCGGGAGGCTGAGGCAGGAGGATTGCTGCAAGTTTGAGGCCAGCCTGGGCTACAAAGTGAGTTCAAGGTCAGCCTGCAAGAACTGCATAGCGAGACCTTGCCTCAAAAATAAAAGATAAATATATATATAATGGGTAGATGTTAGTCAAAGTCTCAGGAAAAATAAATTTGTGAGATCTATTGTACAACATGGTTGTGATACTTTATAACAGTGCATTATGTACTTGATAATTGCTTGGAGAGATTTTCAGTTATTGTTCTTATTGTCAGTACATACGTATTATCAGGTAAGATGGATTCATGAGCCTGGCTTAGTTATTCCATAATGTGTACTTCACGTGTGTGAGTGTGTGCACACGTGTGCACTACTGGGGATCGAACCCTGGGCTTTGCACATGCCAGACAGTGCTCTACCACTCAGCCACCTCCCAGGGTTTTTTGTTTGTTTTGTTTTTTAAAGTTTGAGACAGGGTTTTTTGCCAAATTGTCCATCCTGGTCTCAAATCTGTGATCTTCCTGTCTCAGCCTCCAAAGTAACTGTGATTGCAAGTATGCACTACTGTGCACACCTTGCACGCATATTTTTAAGCACGTGCTGTATACCATACATACATATATAATTGTATTAAAAATCGGAGATGTATCAGGCCACTGGCCTAACATGAATGAGGCCCTGGATTCAATTCTCAGTGCTGCAAAACATATAAAGAGGAGAAAGAGCAGACAGAAAATAAAATAAAATAATTCTTCTTTATGATTGTGTCAGAGCTTTTCAATTCGATGGAAATATAATTAACATTTGAGGTAAATTCCCAGTTCACTGGGACTGAACACCAGCAAGTTGAATAGTTCCCAGGCTTTTATCCAAAATGTGGCACATCCTGTTGAACCTTATTAGGGACTCTAGGTGTTTGTTCCTGAAGACTAAGCAGAATTTAAGCGACTATCAGTGGTACTCCTTAAAAAACTTTAGCCTAGTGTATACAGTATATGTACAGAAAACCCCAAAAAACGAAGATACAGGACATGATTGTAGCCATAAGATAAAAACAGATTGAAAATGTGTCAAAATGCAGCAGGGTGTGGTAGTGAATGCCTGTAATCCTAGCATTCAGGAGGCTGAGGCAGGAAAATCACTGGGAATTCAAGACCAGCCTGGGCTACAAAGTAAGTTCTAAGGCCAGGCTGAACTCCATAGTGAAACATTGTCTCAAAAAGACAAAAACAAAAAACAAACGAAAAACCAGTAATGCTTGCCTCTAAGTAGACTTTTTCCATTTCGATGAGTGCATTCTTCATTTTATGTGTTTTCTTAGTTTTTTGTTATTTATTTTTATTTTACTTTTTTCTTTTTGGTTTTTTTGAGGTAGGGTCTCACTGTGTAGTTCAGGCTGCCCTTGAATTTACTATGTAGTCCAGGCTGGCCTCAAACTCATGTCAGTCCTCCTGCCTCAGCCTCCAGAATGCTGGGATCACACATGGCTTTTTATTTTGAGACAAGGTCTTGCTATATAGCCCAGGCTGGACTCAAACCTGAGATCCTCCTGCCTCAGCCTCCTGAGTAGCTGAGATTGCATGGGCCACCACACCTGGTTTATGTTACACATTCTAGGTATTTTTTTTTTTTTTAATCTGTTTGACACATGGTGTCACTATGCAGTTTAGACTGCCCTAAAACTTTGTCGTGCAGGCTGGTCTTGAACTCGCAGTGCTCCTCTTGCCTCATTCTGAGTGTTGGGATTAATGCCTGCTTGCCATGTTTCACTACTGTACTCAGCAGTTTACATGTTTTCTATACTGATTCTGAATGATGTATTAGGGAGAAAAATATGCAGAAATAAGTTTAGAAGACAAAAGGGTAAGATTTTGGAAGTTTGATTTTTTCTGTTTTCCAATTTTTTTCCCTTTGAGACAGGGGCTCACTTTGTGGTTTAGGCTGGCTGTCCCTAAACTCACTATGTAGTCCTGGCTGGCCTTGGAGTCAGCAATTCTCCTGCCTTAGCCTCCCAGGTGCTGGGGTTACAGCTGTGTACCACCATGCCAGCTCCCCACTTTCTTATTACATGCTTATGTTACTTTTGTAATTTAAAAGTTCCATTAGTGACTTTTTAAAAAAACAGGGACGGTTTTCTTTTAAAACAGAAACAATGAAAAATGAATCATCTTAGGCTTTTTTCTACTGGGGATTCAACCTACTGCCTTTGCATTGAACTACATCTCCAGCCCTTTTATTTTTTTAGATAAGATCTCCTTAAATTGCTGCATTGGTCATATCACCCTGCATTGCACTAACCTCTGACCCTTTTCCTGCAAACTATCTTGAAGTTGTAAGTATACACTTTTTTTTTTTTTTTTTTGGGTACTGGGGATCAAACTCACGACCTCGCACTTGCCAGGCAGGCCCTTATGCTGCTGAGCTAAATCCCCAGCCCTGTAAGTATACACTTACTCACATGATTAATTAATACTCATCCTCTGCTAAGCCCTACAAACACAGACCTCTTGCCTGTCCATTTATTGCATCCAGTGCCTGAAATATAGTACACAATAAATAAACATTTATTGATTAATGAATGAGAGAACAGAATTAACCAATCTTAGCAATGCTTTCTGGAACAAATACCTCCAACTAAAGAGGCAGAGGACTAATTCTGAGCATTAAACAATCAATGCTCCTTATGCTCTTAGAAATTACATTTCAGGGAGCAAGAACCAGGAAGGAAACTAAGCCCCAGCTGTGAGCCAGCCGCGGGGCGGGGCGGGCGAAGCAGGAAGGCCACTGAGCCTGTAAGCAGGTTGCCTATGAGCAACCCTGAAGGCCTCCTCTGAGCAACTATTTAGAGAACAACAATATGCAACATAGTAACTATTGTAGATTTCCTACTGCCTTATCACTTTCATTTCATTTTATTGTTGTTTTATTCCCTTTAAAATAAAAAGAAATACATAAATAAAAAAGTAGGGCTGGGGATTTAGCTCAGTGGCCTAAGCGCCTGCCTGGCAAGCACAAGGTTGAGTTCGATCCCTGGTACCAAAAAACAAACAAAAATTAAAAAAATTTTTTTTCATCAAGCTGGGTGTGGTAGGTCACAGCTACAATTCCACAATTCTAGCACTCAGGAGGCAGGGGCAGGAGGATCATCATGAGTTCAAGGCCAGCCTACACTGCTTAGTGAGTCTCTGTCCCAACTTCTCCCCCAACCCAAAAAAGAAATCATATTTCAAGAGGAAAACAAAGATTAGAACAAGTAGTGAACTAAGTCATCTCCCAAATGTGAGTCGGACTGTACTCCTACCTCCCAGTGCTGGGGATCAAACCCAGGGTTTTGTGTGTGCTAAGCACATGCTCCATCATGCTAAACATACGCCCTGTCATGTTAGGCACGTGTCCCACCACTAAGCTATACCCCAACCACAATCTGCATTTTCAAAAGTCATACCCCAGATGAGTCCAAGTGAGGCAGTCGAGGGGCCACTGTTTGGAAAATGTGCTCTCCACCCTTTGGCTGTTTGCGTGTGAGCTTCCTTTGTGGTCATCCAGCTTCTGAGAGAACCGCCCTGACATCACGGTAGCCAGTTAATGTGAATCAGTCAGTCTTTATTTTGCACTCATGTAGTGCATTAACAAAGTCAACATACAAGGTAAGGTAGCATTACATATTGTAGGTTAGTGTTACAGCATTATGCAATTTCACACAATTCATGTTAGCTTTTTCATTTTTTTCTCTTTTAATTTGACATGTTTATCTTTTGAGCTTCATTTTTACAAGAGAAGACACAAGGTAAAGAAAGACGAACACTTGGGAGAGGGATCATGGCAAGGGCAATGTCACTGTCATGGCCATTGTGAGAGCCTTCCGAGAAAAGGGACTTGCATTTTCCTCTCCTGAGCAAGCCACCCTTGTCCCACAGAGCAGTTCTGTGTGGTTTCCTACCTAGAGCACTGTCAGGATACAGGTACATTTTGCCTGTGCTCCACTGGGAACTGAAGGAAGGAACAACTCATAAAGGGATGTTTGTTATTAAGAAAAACTCTTGTCTTCTCAAAGGGAGCGAGATTTCCACAGAGAAGGATTAGCTTTTGGAAAACCGGACGTGACCATTGCCTAACCTATTCCTGACTACCAGCGCCTTGTGCAAATGCTAGGACGTGACTCTCTTGTCTGTCAGCTGACTTGGGAAGAGGCGCTCTGCCTCAGCCCTCATCAGTTTTCTCTGCAAAGAACAAATATGAAAGCCAAAGTCAGCCAAGAAACTTTGGGACAGCATACTCCAGGGCAGGACGGATCAGGCCCGAGGCTGGAGGAGGAACCCTATGCTGGCAGCCTCTTTGCCTTTTCTTGGTAAAGGCACAGAGACCACTCCTGGCCTAGAGTGGCCGGTTCTTCTCCTGTCACCTCACCACCCACTGCTCCACAGACCCAAAGATGGAAGGAGTAAAGCTACCAGGGGTGGGAACAGAGGTGAGCGAGGCTGTCTCCCCTGGATTATGGGAGGAGGAGCTACAGAGGCACACACTGCAGGGCAAAGACCAGACTATCTCCACCTGTCGCTCTGCATTGTTTCTGGGAAGGAAACAAAAGCGGGTTGGCTCAGCGGTTTCTGATCTTTAGCTATTAAGGCGATGAAGAGGAACCATTTAAATTTTTCCTAATGGGGCTTCAGAATGCTCCTGCCAGATTTACATTTAAACTATCTCAAAATGCATTTTTAGAAAACAAAAATTATTTTCTTCTACGTATGATACAATATTTACATTCCATGGGTTAGAGGACAGAGACTAGTGGTGTGGCCCCAACTGGTGATGAGAGTGATTTTAGGAGGAGAGGGATAGACAGGGGCAGGGACAGAAGAAGGGGCTTTGAGCCTGCACAGAACTGCTCTGCACTGTCAATAATTTGGGTTAAAACAAAACCAAAGCAGAGGGTGGGGTTGAGGGCAGTGGACTGGATTTAGATCCGCAAGAGCTTAGGGAACACCAAAGGCAATGTCACCACCCTCTCCACGGAGACTCAGCTCCACCACTCCCTTCTCAGGAGCAAGTTCGGAAGCAATGATCTTGTGTGGACGTGGACACTACAATCTCATCTTTCAGGCCCTGGATTAAGCTGCTGCTTATCGGACTAAAGTCCTCTTCAGGCTGTCAAAACTGTGCTCTGCCTCGACGCTCACCCACTGTCACTGAAGGCCCTGCCACGCCGTCTCCACATGGAGACGTGGCTAGAGCGGGAAGGAGACCTGGATTCTGACTGCAGTCTGAGGCTGGATCTCTCAGCCTGGTCTGCCCAGCAGCACAAGGACTAAGTCTCCCATCCTTTTCATATTGTGAGACTAAGGTCCCAAGAACCATGCACTTTATTTGAGGAATGGGAAAATTTATCTTTACAACTTAGTCGCTTGGTTATTTGTTTAAAGATCTGTATTACTGAAAAATTCAAGGAGAAAGAATAACATCTGAGGGTCTTTTCCCTTATGAAACAAAATTAACCTCATTAGAACATCTAAGCCACTTGAGAGGACCTAACGCTTCCCCAGAGTCAGCATTTCTGGGAAATCAAAGGCCAATGTAACTCTTTAAACTTCCGAGGACTTTCAACAGGTTAACCTAGAAATAGGTGTCGCTACGGGACAAAGCTGCAAAGGGGGTGGCAGTCACTCCCTTGCTTCTCTGCTTGTCCTTATACCTGCAAATAACCTTTAGGGTAAGCTGGTTGTGTCACTGCTGCCTTACTGCAGCCGAACGTGAAGTCTCCAAAACTCTCTTTAGAAAAGTCAGGTAGTTTTGTAGATCTAAGTTCTACCTGATAAAACCGGTAAGTTCTGTGTGCTTCATTGGGGGCCATCAGCTAAACATAACTGCCCACTGCCCCTTCGCACAGCAGGGCTGGCAGCATCGGTCGGTACCCCACTTCTGGTCACGCTTTCTCCTGCAATCCCTGCCGCATCACCCACCTTTGTTTCTTAATTTATGGAAACCTCTGGGCCTTGAGCTCACTCAAAACGCAGAGATATGGAAGGTGGGAAAAAAGATGGCAATGATGAAAACATGAGATTTTACAAGAGCAAAATTTTCTTCTGCAGAGGTAGGGAGTGGGAGTAACTCTCCAGAGAAGCCCAATGAAAAGATGCCGATTTCAGGTCATCAGCAAATACAATTCGGCACAAAACACAATTTTCATGGATTAAAACCTGCAACTTGATAATGGCAGATAGGCTAATTTCTTCAGTTTGTATTAGACATGCAAGTATAAGGTTACAGTGTTATATATAGACTTCTAGGGTCTTTCCCTCTCCCCCCCATTTAAAAAACGAAAGATTTCCTAGTGCCTTGTGAAGGAGGAAAAAAATCACCGCTAAGAACTGCTCTGAAGCTGTGGTCATGTGGAGTGTTCTCTGTGGGGTTGGTTTTGTAAGAAATTTTCTTCTAAACTAAAATGAGGTTTCGAGTCCGCTTCTCTGTCATCTCTCCCTGCCACAGCCCTCCCCAGCCTGGCTCCAGGGTTAGAGGCAAGAAGAACAGGATTAGTACTCGCTCAGACTGTGCCACTTGGCCACAGGCTTACGGGGACTCTCACAGACCTCTCTCCAGTGCTCGGCACCGCTGGCTGTGACACTGTGAGCGCCCAGGATCAGCCTCCCCACCACCTCGTTCTTGGTGGTGCGATCGAAATCGATGACAAGGAACTCGATGCTGATGTCAGGCAGGAGGTCAGTGGGGATGTCATAGATGAATGACTCGTTGAAGACGGGATTCAAAGTGCACTTCTTGACGTGGGTCTTCTTCTTGGCGATGCGCTTTCTGCCGTAGTAGACGTTCACCTTGACATAAGGATCTGGGGCCCCCAAGGAGATAAGAAGGAGAGACGCAGGCCTATGACACAGTCCTCCTGTATCATGGTGGCTTTATGCTAGGCAGGAGGGAATGCTGCTGCCCATGTCCCTGGTACCACCCCTTGTGGCCATCAGTGACTGCACAGTAAATGTGCACAGACTGTGTGAGTCTGTCTGCCTGGAGAGGGAGCCAAAGAAACTACGTAGGAAGAGAACTGAGCGATCCCACTGTCAGGGCTGAAGCAACTTTGTGACACCAGGAGGTGTCCTCTAGTGCCTGGGGATGACTATTGCACAGTCTTTGGGGACTCTCCCTAGGGACAAGTACCTAGCACCTGGCATGCCTGTCACAGAGGATGCCTGGCCCAGTGCAAGCACCGCAATTGCTCCTCCAAAGCACCTCCCCAGCTAGGGAACTCTTTTGGCTGATGTCTCTATGTAGATGTCAGGAAGAAAGCCTACACAGCGACAGGAAGGGACAGACTGGGCCAGAAATGGGCCATGAGTCTTGAAGCTGGGGGATGTGTCTGGCCCAAGGGCAGCAAGCAGGGTGGCTCGGACGGGGAGGGACAGGTTGGAGTAAATAGCTGCTACCTGAAAGTCCGGTGATGTCCATCTTCGGCAAGTGTCTGGCTTTGAGGACCACCACTGTCATTCTCTGTGCCACGGGCTGATAGGACAGAGACACCTGGAGCTCCCCTCTGCTAATGCACTTCTATAAGGGAGAAAGGGTGTGTGAGACGTAGGCAGTCTGGAGGTGGGCAAGAGGAGAAGGAAGCACCCTCACAGCCTGACAGGAAGTACAAGAGTCAGCAGAGACAGGCAGCGCAGTCTGCAGATCTGAGCAGGGCCTGTGAGGCCCTGATGAAATCCTGACTGCTTTTTCCTGTTAATGACCTTGAGCATGTTACTCAATGTCTCACTGCTGTATTTCAGGTTTCTCATCTACAAAAGGGAGATTAAAAATTGTATCTACTTCAAAGGATTTATAGGAAGATTAAATAGGTTCAAATTTATGAACCACCAACAATGCCCAGGACACATAATATTCTCTCATTTTGACTCGGGGCCTTCATACTGAGCTATGTCCCCAATCCTTTTTATTTTTATCTTTTTAAGTTTTGAGATATCTCCCTGAGTCACTAAATTGCCCAGGATGTGCTTGAACTTGGAACCCTCCTACCTCAGCACCCTCAAAATGCTGGGGTTACAAGTGTGCACGTGGAGCCTGGCTTCTCATTTGGTCCTTGTGATTAAGAAAAAAAAAGTTTTGAACACCAGCCGTGGTCTACATGGCAAGATTCAGTCTCAAAAGAATTCAAAAACAAAAACAGAACTAGTCTGGGAGCACAGCTTAGTGGTAGAGTGGGCTCAGTATGTGTGAGGCTCTGGGTTCAATCCTCAGCATGAGCGGGGAGGGGGAGAGGGAGGGTCAGACAGACAGACTCGGAGACATGAAGACTGTACAGTGGGGAACAGAAAAGCAGTTTTGAGTCTTAACTTCACCATCCATTTCCTGTACAACCTTGGGCAAGTCCTCGGGCTTTCTGGAGCCTGTCCCTCCACGTCACAAGGTGCATCCCCACCCTGTCCTGCCTGCCTCTGTGTGCGCTTCAGGGACTTTTCCCAGTACCTTCCTCCCTAGCTCCCTGTCTTTGTCTCTTTATCTTTAAATTTTATTCTAGATTCTATTTTAAGTTGGAAACAAAAAGAGTAACAAATCCTTTAGCCATTTTGTTGCTGTTGTCTGTGGTACTGGGGACGCACACAGAGCCTTCATGCTGGGCTACATCTCCAGCTCTTTCCCTTTTTTTTGGGGGGCAGGCGCTTATGCCACTGAGCTATATTCCCTCATTTCTTATTTTGAAACAGTGTTTTACTAAGTCATTAAATTGCCCAGCCTGGTGATCCTCCTGCCTCAGCCTCCCTATTGCTGGGGTTACAGACCTGTATCGCCAGGCTTTTAGCCCTTGAAGAACATTTTCTACAACACATTGATGCTCACTGCATGCAAGTTCCTGACAGGACTCAGTTCTCACTCTCTAGGAGTTTGTGATGCAGTAGAAAAGACAGAGGTATAAACAAACATTTCCTTGTCAGAGAATCTAGCAGACTGCATAGGTACTCTGGGTGCCCACTGGCAGCGAGGCTGGCTTTGCCAGGAAATGAGGGGAAGCCCTTGCCGGCTGCTGTGTGGGCTGAGGTAATGCAGGGGAACAGAGCATGAGGCCCTGCGCGGAGAGATCACGTCAAGTGCACAAGGAGTCCACTGTATTGAGAGAACGGTGGGAGGGGAGTGCCTGACATCAGGGGCTCACCAGGGACCCAGGGCAAGGGGTGAGACCAGAGTGTGGAACAACGACTCCAGCAAGATGGTGGGGTACACAGGCAGGGTGGTCGGTAAGTATCAGACTGGTAAGATCATTATCACTGTAGAGAAAACGGGATGATCTAAAGTGAAGAGGCAGCTGCAAGCCAGGCCAACACCTGCAATCTCACTGCTCTGGGGCCCTGAGGCAGGGCGATCACAAGTTCAAACCAAACCCGGGGATGCAGCTTAATGTGAAAGCCCTAAATTCAATCCCTACAACACACACACACACACACACACACACACACAGGGGCAGCTAGAGGAGGCTAAGGAAGCAATGCTGGGGATGTACCCAGAGCTCTTGCAGAGGGTTGGGCACAAGGGCACAGCGTGGGTTGCCTAGCAGGAGGAAGTGGCAGGATTTTTTATTGCTGCATAGCATTTGGATGGGAACTGGAAGGGAGATGGAACAAAGGGAGGACAATTTCTTGTGTTTCTAGCTTACAGGATGGAGATAAAGTTGGGACCAGAAAATAAAAAGAAGCAAGGTTTGAGGAATTTAGGGCATACTGAGTTACATTTGGGACAGTATAATCTCTTTGTTATCTAACTTCATTGTTGTGTTTTCAAAGTTCCAAAGAGATGTCACCAATTGAGAAATTCTCACACCGTGCAAAGGACAGACTGCTTCCCCCGCCTTCTACACACGCCGGGAAGACGGGTGCATTTCATACTAGGTCCCCTGCAGGAGTTTCGGACTGGAAAGGTGGCAGATGGGGAGCCCCTCAGGAGCTCCCCAGTTATGTGCATGACCTGCTCAAGCGTGGCTGCAGTGGGACAGAGCCACCCTGAAAGTAGGCTGGGTGGCTCTGCACGGAGACACAGAGCAGCCCTACGGTCGCAGCTCGTGCTTGGATTACGAGCTGTAAGTCATGTTAAGAAATGAAACTGTTAAGGTATTTCAAATGGTTTTAAAAAGTTCTTGAGTCTGTATTTCATATTAGGAGCATATGTAAAGAAGACCTTTCACAGGCACGGAACATGAGTTAAGCTTGATTTTCAGTTTTTCTTGTGGTGCTGAGGCTCAAACCTAGGGCCTTACCCGTGACAGGCAGGCATTCCACTGCCCATCAGGAGGACTGTAAATCTGAGTTTCATCCAGACATCTTGGTGAAATTTACTTTCAGAATGAAACATAGAGGGCTAAGGGTTTAGCTCCGTGTGAAGGCCTGGGGTTCAAGCTGCAGTGTGTTTTTCTCTGCCGGATTGTAGCCTTGCATCTTGTCCTTACCCTTATCTATTGTCAGCTCCCAACTATATCCGTGGGAATTACCCTCTGCCAGTTGAACATGGCAGGCTGGTTGCCCTTGCCAACCAGTACACTTCTAGGCTGTTTCCTTTTGCCATTACTCAGAATGTGACCAGGGAACATAACTCACTCTCACTACAACCAAATGGACAATAATCCCTTGTGAAAAAGAAAATCAAATGCCTTCCCAAGCATTCAAAACTGAGCTGTCCAATGCAGCAGCTACTGGCAACATATTAATTTAAATTTAAATGTAATTTAAATTCATTAAAATTACATGAAATTAAAATTCTAGTTCCTTAGTCACACTAGCCACATTTCAACTGCTCAACAGTCACCTGTGGCTAATATCTACCACACGATCAGTTAGAAAACAGAACATTTCTATCATTGTTGGATGGCACCAATCTAGAAGAACGTTTGGCTTGCCTGGGCCCTTCTTCATTTGCATACATGATGAAATGTTAATTAGATTTGAGGTCTCTCTGGAGCCATCTTTGAGTATAGTAAATACTAAATATGCAGCCTTTGAATGTAATTGTAACTTTATATATATATAAGGATACATTGGGAGTACAAAGAAATTTGGTATAAAAACAGAGGTTTACAGCCAAGGATTTAGCTCAGCACCCTAAGCACCTGCCTGGCATGCATGAGGTTGTGAGTTCAATCCCTAGTGCCAAAAAACAAAAACAAGTTTATGTGTAGGGGTGCTGGGGATTGAACCCAGGACCTCACAATTCAGTTTTATTTCTAAGTATGACACTGATTGTGAGTTTATAATTAGGGCTACGTGTCCTAATGCCTGTAATCTCACCTACTCAGGAGGTTGAGATAGGAAGTTTGAGGTTAGCCAGGGTAATTTAGGGAGATCCTGGTTAAAATGAAATTTTAAACAGTGGTAAGAGTGCTGGTCTAGTATGGGCAAGGTCCTAGGTACAATCCCTAGTACTGCCTTGCCAACAGTTATAACTCATGTTTCTTGACTAGTTTAAAAGTTTTCTAAGTCATCCATTATAGCTAATCTTCTTAATCAAAATTCCCGTTCTCCTTCTCTAGTTCTGTGAGAAAGCAGACAACTGCTATTTACTCTCTTAATTACTTCCTCACCTAGCATCACTCCATAAATAACTGCTGCCCTTCAGAGCCCCTTCTTTACCTCTGGTCACCTGAGGTGGGCAGAATGCCCACCCTTGCTCAGCTGGAGCCACAGCGTCACCGTCACCGTCACCAGTTAGGGCAGGTGAGAGCCCCAGGCAGTGGGAGCAGTTCCCTGGTGGCCTCTCACTCCCAGCCTCTTCTCTTCGCACTCAATTCCCATTACAAGTGGCACTGTCAATGGTTCTCTCTTTTGAAGGCTGGGGATTTAGCTCAGTGGCATAAGTGCCTGCCTTGCAAGCATGTGGTTGTGAGTTCGATCCCCAGTACCGATTAAAAAAAAAAAGAAAAGGTCTTTTGAGGATTGGGAGTGAGGCTGTGTTTCCCAGCCTTGGGCCTAGTGAGGCAAAGACCCTGTTGGGGGCAGGCAAGCAGAAAGACAAGGGGGAGAAAGGGCATCTCAGAGCAGGGGCGCAGAGGGTAAGCGGCTGCTTCTACAGAATGCATTCGGAGAAGCAAGGACAGGGGCATGTCTGTTCCCTAGGGTTAGTGTCAGTGATTCCATAGTCACGGGAGTCTACACTAGATGGAACCTGTAGATCCAATAAACCTTCTGTGGGGCCAGAAGGCTGAGGGCCATGCCCGCCCTAAATTACAACTTTGAGGAAGCGAAAGAAACAAAACCTTAATCTTCAGCCTCATTCCCTTTCCCCTCCCCTAAATACAGGTGTAACAACTGTCTTTGTGTTCCTGGAAAATGGGCATCACTTTTTATTTCCCTCTTTGGTCGCACTGACTAGGCTGGATGACCTCTAAAGTCCTTTTAAGTTGGAGATTTTAAGAATCCTCTTACTCCATGACCAATATCTCAGGTCATCCACATGAAATCCTAAGAAATTAGGAGCAGCCTAACACCACTGTTACCCACTTTATCAATCATTTACCTCCCCATCCCCTCTGTGCCATCTTGCTTCTCTCTGTGGGAGAAGAGTGTAAATTCACTTAATTATCACCTGAGTAAAATATTGGAAAACAAAGCTGTCTCCTAAAAGAAATTAGTTCCACCAGATGTGATGGCCCATGCCTGTGATCCTAGCACTCAGGAGGCCGAGCCAGGAGAAACGAGAGTTTGAGGCCATCCTGTACTACATAACTCAGCCCTACCTAAAAGAATTTTTCCTAACACAAAGCTTAGAGATGCTGAGCATTATAGTTGATACTGTTATACTGTGACCTTCTTTTGTGAACAATAATTTTGTTTTTTAGAAGGAAATGGTGAGAGAGATATTTTATTATGTTGTGTAGGCTAGTCCTGAACTCCTGGGTTCAAGCAACTCTCCTGCCTCAGTCTCCCCAAGTACAGCCAGGGACAAGTCATCCAGCTTGGGGTTTTTTATGCTTATGTCTTTCTACCTATTTACCAGAGATAAAAGTGTGCTTCCAAAGTGACCCGATTATCTTTCACTATCCAGTCTAGAGGGAACCTAAGGCCCAGAGATTAACTATTTATTTGCCCAAAATTAGGCAGTAAAACGAACAGTCAGAAATGAGTAGTCTTAATTCGGTGTGGTGGCACACACCTATAGTCCCAGCACTCAGGGGGCTGGGGCAGAAAAACTGCCATGAGTATGACACAATGAGTTCAGGGGTCAGGGGACAACACAGCGAGATTCTAACAATTAAAAAAAAAAAAAAAAAAAAGAAGAGTAATTTTGGGCTTTTATAAATGGCCCACACTGTAGTAATGGTGGAAAGAGAGATGACTTTTCTGGTGGTTAGAGGTGGGGATTGTACAGAAATGTGACTATCAGTCTCCTCCTGGACTCTGCAGGAAGATCACTGGACCCATGCTAAGGGGATGCCTTACGTGATGAACCAGGCAGTGAGAGATGGTCCACAGAAGCTCTAGCTGGTGGCCTCTAAGGGGAGACACAGGGAAGATTCTTGGCTGCAGTATGGAGAATTTGGGAGACACATTTGGAGGCTCAAGTGCAAGGGGCTGAGTGTGAGTCACTAGGAATGCCAGGCATGGCTCACATGGGACAGTCCTGCCTGGCAGCATCGGAAGGGGAATGGACCTAAGAAGCCTGGGAGGCTGGAAGGCTCTGGAGTCTGTCTGGGGCCTCTCTGAGGGCTGAGACCACTTAGTATCCTGGCCGGGCTTATTGCTTCTGAAAGGAGTTAACAAAGTGGAAAGAAACTTGGTTCTCACCAAGAGTCCTTGGCAGTTTAAGCAAATGCCATTGTCTGTGCTTTGTATTTGAGGCTGTTTTATTTTCAGCCCCAATGAGTCCCTTTCCTTGGCGGTCTCTACCCAGCTGCAACCTGGCACAGAGCCACCCTCCACACCTAGGCATGGACTGTGGGGGCCTGAGCTATCTGCAGGAGCACAGCTGGTCAGTGGCTTTACCAGGCTGGGGCTGTTGGAAAGGATCTTCTGACACAGCTAGAGGCAGTGAGCAGAGCACTGGAGTCACTTTAAAGGAATGAGAGAAGGGGGTGGCAGGGCCTGAGGAAAAAAGCTGGGTGGAGAGAAGGCAGAGAAAGGATAAAACAAGACACTCGGTCAAGTCTCTCTCCACCCCTCTGTCTCCCAGCTCAGAGCATGCACGCTTCCTGGAGTGCCAGGCTCTAGTACATTTCCTTGTATCCTGGCATTGACCCAGCACCTTGTCTGCGCTCTCAGAGCCTCATATTCTCCAAGATTTCTGGGCTGCTCTGACTATCCTGGCCCCTGTGAGAGGGACTGCAGCATGCCACGTGGCAGTCACAGTTTGGGGGCATGACTGGGCTGGATGCAGCGGGACAGTGCCTACTACACGGCAAAGAGACAAGAACACATGCGCAGAGGGTGTGCTCCCTGCCACATCACCCCTCAGACCGCTTCAGTGTCCTTCCTTGGTGGACTAACTTTCTGGGCACTCACTGAACATCCACCTCTGCTAGTGTGGGATCCTCTTTAGTTCAGTTCTGAGTTCCCTGTCTCCTTTCTGAGTCTGAAAAGGCATCAAGAGAAATGTGGTAGTACAGGCCTGTAACCTCAGCACTCTGGGAGGCTGAGGTAGGAGGACCAGAAGTTTGGGTAATTTAGGGACTTAACGAGACCCGGTTTCAAAATTTAAAAGAAGGCTGGAGATGTGTAAGTGCCTTGAATTCAATTCAAAGACCACCCAAATAGGGTGTGGCTGTGCGCACGCAGGGCTCTTTCCAGGAGGTGTGTAGTTGTTTTTAGCAGCCTTGCTACCCTTCTTGAATCTATTTCTCCAGTGATTCAGGCTTCCTTTGTCTTCTTTTACATGTCAAAGCACAATATAAATGTAAGACCACATACACTTTCCAGGGACCAAATGTTAGCAATAGGTACAGCTGTACGTAATGGCGCACACCTTTAATCCCAGCTCCTGGGAGGTTGAGACACTGAAAGTTCAAGGCCAACGTGGACTGCATAGTGAGCTCAAGGCCATCTTAAACTACATGGCAAGACCTTGTCTCAAAAACAATAAAAGAGGGGCTGGGGATTTAGCTCAGTGACACAAGTACCTGAGTGGCAAGCACAAGGTCGTAAGTTCAATCTGCAGTACCAGAATAAATAAATAAATAAATAAATAAATAAATAAAAGAGATAACAATAATAATGATAAAAAATAATGGTGATGGTCACAATTTATTAAAGGCTTACTATGTGCTAAGGGCTATGCAAATTAAGCAAAACTGCTTAATCCCTGTGAGAAACTAGGACATAGAGAAGTCAAACTGCTTTCCCAAGGTCATTTAGCTGGTAGAATTTGGACTGACTTCAAAGGTCTTGCTATAAATCACTTACATTATACCCTAAAAAAGGAATAAAATTCTAAGTTCAAAATTTCAAGATTTTTTGGGCACTAACAATTGAACCCAGGACCTTGCACTTGCCAGGCAGGCGCCACACCACTGCCCCAGATACCTGCCCCCCAAGGACTTTTATAGCACCTACAGCACCCTCATATATGATAACTGCCTAAAATGTTTGTCTTTCTTCAATAAAGTGAAAGCTCTTCAGGGACAGTAACATGCCAGGCATATTATCTTGTTTGACTGCGTAAGTAAGAAAGACAGTGTCACAAGCTGAGGAATCAGGGGGGCTGAGAAGCTCACCCACTGTCATACAGATAGAAAATGGTAAGCGGAAACGAGCGAGGCAGACAGATTCCAGAGCCACCTGCTTAACCACAGCACCACCCCTTCTCCCCGTGGGGAAGAAGTGAATGAACCAGTGTGGGAAATACGTTTCTTGGCCTCCTCAAATGAACTCAAGAGCCGAGCTGGCCCAGTGGGGAAAGAGAGAGAAGGGGCAGAGTGGAGCATGCTCACCCTCTTCTAATGCAAGCAGGAGAGGGAGGATGGAGAAAGGTGAGATATCTGTGGCACAGGTTTGGACCTTGAAGGGTGAAGCAAGTCATTTAATTGAGCTTTTATAAAATGTTTATAAGAAGACATACACAACACATGATGGGGGCCAGGGATTTAGCTCAGTGGCACAAGTGCTTGTGTGGCAAGTATGAGGTTCTGAGTTTGATTCCTGGTACAAAATGAAAGAAAAGAAAAGAGACAAGACACATCATACTGTTTATACCCCTAGGTTTGGAGTGGGAAAAGGAGGCTATAGACAAAATTAATGAGCTATTTGTTTATAGTTTCTCCACAGTAATAAATAAGTTCACTGGAGGAAGATCATATGTCACCTTGGAGAATAACTTAGGACCCACACCCTTCCTATGATGAAGGGTCTCCACGGTGGGTCAGGCCTCCCAACCAAACTGGACATAGCATCAGGAGGCTGACCGCCAAGTGACGCTATTAAGTGATGCTTCCAAGGTCCCATTCTCTATCTGGAAGTTCTTCTTATAAGAACTAACCTGCAGTCCTGCGCGCTGGGTGAATGATTTGGGGATGACAATGTGCAATGCATAGACCATTGTTGCCCCAATTAATGTATTTGGAAATTTTGTTTTAGTTTTTTCTTCTTCTTTCTTTTTCTTTTCTCCTTGAAATAAAATGGATTTGGGGGAAAACAAAACCAAAACCAAAAACTACCTTGCCAGGTTCTCTGTTCTGACCACTGCTTATCCTTGGCAACCGAGCGAGTGCCTCAGCACAGCCCTCTTTACCACCCGTCCTTCCCCTTGAGATTTCGTCTTCCCCAGCCCACTGTCCCTCCCCAGCACTCTTCCTTCTCACCTGGATGTTTCTCTTGCTGATGTCCCTGGTCAGCTGGACCTTGCCTGTGCTGGGGTCCACCCCGGCCAATGGCACCATGACCTCTCCAATGACGTCATCCCGAGAGAAGCGATCGAAACTGAGGACGAGGAAGTGCAGCACCAGGTCCTGCAGCTGGCTGTACGGGATGCCATAGAAGGTGAAGGTCTCATCAAACACGGGGTCCAGGCTCTTCCGCAGCACTCTGGTCTTCACTCGATGCCGCTTGTCAGGCAGGATGGTCATTTTGATGTAGGGGTCAGAGCCCTGGGTCTGGTCATCCATCACCGGCAGCCCATGGGCCTCCTGGATTGTCACCACCAAGGCTTTTTTCGGGAAATTATAGTCCACTGAGAAGGTGAGGGATCCCAGCGTGACATCTTCCTCTGGAGATGATGGAGAGGTGGTTTTGCTCTCCCCTGGGGTCAGGCTTATAACGGGGCTCCTCAGTTCTTCCCCATAGTCCATTTTGATGGGTAACTGGTCTATACAAGACCCAGAGCTGGGCGCCCTGGGACCCTTGTCTCCGTTTAGCAGGCCAGCCTCTGCCGCATCCACCAACAGGTTCCCGTGTCCACTGTCCCTCCCAGAGCCATCTTTGTCTCTCCGCACTTTGATGATTTTCTTCTTGTTGCTGAGGGTCTCTGGGTATATGCTGATGCCTTTAAGCATGTGAATAAACTTGTACGGTGGGGTCTTGTGCTTCTTCTCTGCCTGCTGGTGGCAGCATGTCCAGACAAAGACAGTCACCGAAACACATACCACCAGCACAGAGGCACCGATGAGGCCAGCCACCACTGGGGACACATCTGAAGGCAGAGACCAGAGATGTATCAAGGCAGTGGATTCAATCCCTGTCCAGAGCTGCCTTGCTCAGTACCTGTGCTGGAGCTGGGTGGATCTGCAACCTGACCTCCAGAGCAGAACATATTTCTCTGGGCTTTACAGCTTCCTCCCTCTTAGGAATTCATGCTTTTCTCACTCTTTCTGTCCAACCCACTTTCCTTTCCTGCCAGACCTGGATGAAGCATTCAGCTTCTCCACCAAATCCTCTGATTGTCCCTGATTCTCTATTTTCTCTTGACCTTCTCTAAGCACTTCCAGACTTAGTTGGTGCATATTGATTTGCACTTCCCATAAAGCTGCTCTGTAATGTTCTAAGGTCACCTTTTTCCATGAGAACCTGCTTACTTTGTGGGCATCAGCTATGTCTGGTTTCCAGAGGATTTTCCACAACTTTCCACACCAAGTGTGCAAATAGTGGTCCTGCGTTGGCTGCCTTATCAGATGGGTGAAATGATGTGGAATTATACTTAGATGGTCTTGCTTGGATGACCAAGGGTGGTAATAGTGGATGGGTGATTTAAAAAAACTCTGGGTCTGCATAGTTTTAAATATGTTCCAAAATTTTAGTTATCAAACATTTAAAACATAGTTGTTTTAAATAGGAAGAAATAGGACTGTGAAAAATGCCAGAACTTTGCCCAAATGTCACTTTCTTCCAGTTAGTCTGCCTGTCTGTCTATCTACCTCTTTACTTACTCAAGATCAAACCCAACACATTGGACATTCTAGGTGAGCACTCTTATCACTGAGCTACATCCATTATTTGAAAATGCAACCTTCTTCACTCACTTGAGCTCTTTAATTTTCTTCATGTGCTTGGTCATTATCTTTCATGCACATATGTACACATACATAAAAATAAACACATCTGTAAGAATAAATGTACACACTACTCATAACTTTACTACTTAGGGTTTGTCTTCCCTAGAATGTAAGCCTTACAAGGAGAGGGCTTTTTGTCTGTTCTGCTCACTGCTGTATCTGGAACCCTTAAAACAAATAGTGGCCACTTAATATACATTTGGTGGATGAACAAATAACTAAAGAGAAGCAGATCTTTTTCTCTTCCTTTATGGGAAAAGTTAAGACTCTGCCTTACATATTTAGGCTTGTTTCCTTTACATCCAAGCAAGTCTTTTGAATCCAAATTGGGTACGGGCCTTAAAGGTCAAGAAAGGTCTACAGTTTTCACCTTATTTTTTAGGACAAGAGCGGGGAAAGTAGGGCTGGAGATTTAGCTCAGTGGCATAAGCGCCTGCCTGCCAAGTGCGAGGTTGTGAGTTCAATCCCCGGTACCAATAAAAAAAAGTGGGAAAGTAGAAAGAAGTAGGAAAATGAATGCACTTCCAGAATATTCTGGATTTCCCCTAGAACATCTACTACCAGGCACCTGCATTTATTGCAGGTCTCACTTAGTGTAGGCCTCTTCTCAAAGCTCACCTTACCAGAGAAGTTTTTACTGTCTGCCCCACCCCTGTGAGACAGTATCTCTATCATCCTGTTTTAATTTTTGTCATAGTGCTTATTACCCTGACATACATCAGTTTATCGGTCTTTCCTCATTAGGTAAAATTAGTAAGAATAGTGATGTTGTCTGTTTGGTTTCCTGCTGGGTCCCAGAGCCATGTAATACATAGTGAGTGCTCAGTGAACAGAGATAGTAAATTCAAAACAGCCTCTTCAGTCTGGGCGTGGTGGCACACGCCTGTAATTCCAGCACTCTGGGAGGCTGAGGCAGGAAAATCCTTACAAATTGCAAGCCAGCCTGAGCTACAAAAGATCCAAAGCCAGTCTGAACTATAGAGCAAGACATTGTCTCAAAAAACCTTCAAAAAACTGCCTCCACAGATTAGAAAAAAGGATGAGTTTGCTCTGATTTCAAATATCAAGTATAAGAGTAAATTTCTATTTGAACATAAAAATTTACTATAGGCAATAACTTTAATTGGTAAGTTTGAGCAAACATATCTTAGTGGCTAAGGTGACTACGAACTTGGACTAAGATTAAATTAGTACTAGTTTATACTATTAAGCATCATATTCACATTTCATCTGTACTGGCACAACATATATAGAGCATTCTATGCAGCACTGACAATAATAAAACTGCTGGGTTTTTGTTTGTTTGTTTTTTGGTACCAGGGATCGAACTCATGATCTTGTGCCTGCCAGGCAGATACTTAAGCCACTGAGCTAAATCCCCAGCCCAAACTGCTGGTTTTTTGTGTGCATGTATTATTTTCCTGCCAAGTTCTGTGCCAGAGCTTTTATCTCAATCAAAGAACCTGTTGGATAGGACCATTAATATCCCTACCTACATAATAGCAAATGATACTAACGGGATATAAATTCTGTCTGCTGGATAAGAGTCCACATTCTATATCACGAATAAACACAAAAGTAAAAAAATCTGACAATCACATCAAATGAAAAATTGAAGAAACTGAAGCTGAGGAATGTCTAGAAATAATAATCACCTTCAATTATAATTATTTTAGGTATCTCTATGGAAGTGTTTATGTTGATGTTACTCTGGAGCACAGGACATAATGTGCACAGGTTACAGGAAGACAGGTTTTGACTCAGCAAATCAAACTATTATTAGAACTGCCGCACAGTGGCCCGGTAATTCTCCAGCACAAAATTTTCAGTATATATGCTGCAGAAGCAAGCACAGTGCAAAATTTTCAAATGGAGAAGAAGCTGGATCATAATCGATCAAGCATGTTCTAAAAGGAGCTTTTTCAATGAGGACTAGAGTAGCTGTCTTTGAAATTCTATCTCCATGATTCTATGAAAGCTGGGAACTAATAAAAACAAGGGGTTACATTCTTTAAATATAGGTAAGGAGTAAAGTCATTAGTAACAAAATAAATCAAAGCGACTATGTCCATACTAAATAGTAGTAAGAGTTCAATCTCAAAGTAGTAAATGAAATACATGTTTTAGGGAGAGGGTTTAAAAAAAAAAGAGAGGCAGACATGGTGGTAAGTTCCCTGAGGGCAGGCACAAAAACCATTCTGTTCATCTTTGAGTCCCTTAATCTCTTACATCTAACAGGAGTTCAGACATTTGTTTGAATAACTGACTGGATTCAGTCATCAATTAGCATGGTCACTGTCAGAAGTGGTTATTTCCTAAGTCGCTTTGTTCCTATAGATTTTTTTCTATTGCTTAGTGAAACTGAACATTGATTGTGTCTAAGAGAACAGCAAAGCAGGGAACTACCAAGAAAATGATCTTTTTGAGAATGATTTGAAGGGGAAGGCAGGTGTGTGGCACATACACTCAGGAGGCTGAGGCAGGAGGATGGTTGTGAGTTTGAGACCAGCCTGGGCTACAAAGTGAACTCAAGGCCAGCCTGAACTGCATAATGAGATCCTGTCTCAGAAATTTGAAAAAGAAAAATGATTTGAGGGGGAAATCTAAAAGTTGTACCACTGATTTACTCAGTGACTGTGAGGGAACCCACTATAGTTTGCATTATTTTTTTTTTTTTCTTTGAGAAAATGGA